>DWAV01002247.1:0-11520 GCA_018231305.1 Noctuana lactifera | reverse complement strand
CCAAGACTGGTTACAGAAATTTGAATGCATCTCTGCCCCACATGGAATTGAACCCAGGACCCAGTTGGTAACGACTTCACGTTTGTTATTTTCATGTAATAGCAGTTTGGATTTTGTATTTTTTTGCGTTAAATGTTTTTGTGCAAGATCACTCCCTCTGATCCCTTTGATATCTATACACCCGAAACCTTGTAAATACACAATAAATTTACCTATATAAATATCTTTTCACTTTTTTTCTTACCTTTTTTGTATGCTCCGCGCATTAAGTCAGTTTTATTTTACGAGTATAAGGTGATATCACTAAAGAGGTTACTAAGACCAAAACAGGAAAGGGAAAAAAATTTCAAATTATTATATCACAAATAAATACTTTATACGTATTGTCTTATAATAATATCATTCTATCTTTGTGTAATAATAGTGTCTAGATATTCAATCTTTATACTAACTTATATACTAAAGCAGGCGAAAATAGTGTCTTTGTGGGATTAGCACAGAGCATTGCGCCCGTTCACGGGCGTTACCGAGAGTCAGATTGCCGGATTAATAGAACGTTACTAGTTACCTACTTGTATTGTCAAAGGCTTTGTTCGTTGATAGTAATCAAATCTCATCTCTGTTTCATCGCAGATATTTTCATCAGCTAAGAGTTAATCCCAACGAGGACACGAACCGCACGAGATTAGGCCATGCCATGATCCAGCTCACGAACAGACAGTGAGGGTTAGATTGCTGGATTAATCGAACATTAGCGGAATATCGGATTACCCATGATAGCGACCTATTGGACAGTTTGTGACACTATTAGTTATGGGAGTGAATAGTGTATATCTTTTAAATATTTGGAAATTATGATAAGTGACAAAAATTAAAAAAATAACAAATTATAATATTGGAGGAATCTACCATAGTTTTAACGTTCATTTGTTACAAATACTTTAAGGTCATTACAATTATTTTTCTATAACACCAACTTGGGACTATACTCTCATACTATAAGAATCATCAAGATAGGTTCATTAAATGTTTCTGTAAATCCATTCCAATACGCAGAAGAACTTTATATCAATAGAACGAGAACTCTAAAAAAATTGAACCGACGATGGGGGCAAACAGAATCTTTTTTTCAATTTAGTTCGAGCAGAGGGTCGTGAGGGGTGCAGATATCTGCTGCTTCCATCGGCTTACGATAGATTGAGGGCCGCTGCCACGGTATCAGTCAGTTACATCGGCGCATGGAAATGTCACAAGAGATTACTTTTAACAACTTCTATTTTCGTGTTTCTAGATTACTTTTCTGTTTTTCCTCAAAACGAGACCGAGCGCTTCAGCAATTTATCATCTTTTTTAATTGTGTCCCGTAAAGCAGAAGAGTTAAAATGATTTCATTGATAAAAAGCGAGGACTGTGGGATGATTTTTTGGGGTTAAAACTTTGCGAAAATTCCCAACAGAATTTTAATTTGCAGTCCGGTTGTATTTTTTTGCTGACCTGAAACTTTGCTTTGAGAGTTGGGAATGGCAATGGCTGGCTGCGCGTTGAGTAAGTACTATTGCACATTGGAAAATTTAAGGAATTTAATAAATGGATCTGTTTTAAAAACCTAATTGTTACATTATTGAAGTATTAGGTAGGTAAATAACTGTAGAAATGTAATTTCGTACTTATATTAATACTTACGTACTTACTAAAGTTTCGTTCGTAAATTTTACTTTACTGATTCCATACTTCACAGTGAGGGAAAAACATGTCACTTCGATCTGACAGTGAAAAACAACCCTCGCGTCATTTGTCAACGTCAGGCTCTCAACGCGGGCCAAAACATAATTTCATAAAGACATTCTCGTTCTTGTTATACGGCACGGTAGCGTAGACTATAGCTGTCATCAACTTCTTATTCAATAAACGCTATCAGCGACAAACGTCAAGGAAACTTTTAACGCGGAGAGTACGAGTGTAACGCAGGGTTGTAAAGGGTTTATGTTTCAAAAAATGTTTTATTAAAATGTTGCAACAATAGTAAATAAGTAAACAATCTAAAAAAAAACACAAATGATTCCACGAACAACTGCAGCCAATTTGTAAAGTTTTGTCTTGTTAATAAGTAGGTACAGAAAGTATACAATATGGTAAATGTACTCAATGCAAATGGGCTTAAAATTGAGCACTCATGAAGAAATTTCCCAGTTCATTTTCTGTTCAATGCTGAGAACAACTGCGAATTTGCAATTGTATAGAAACGGATCGCAAGAGCAGAGTTCGCTTACGCAGCGCCGGGAAAGGTTTGCAGTGTATCTGATATACGAGTATGTAGGTAATTTCATTTGAAACGTGCTATCCTTTCTCTTTGTTATTTGCAAATTCATTCTTTTGTATTGTCTATAAAGAAATAATAACCTTTCTATGAATTTCGTAGCATCATCAATGTACTGAACGCCAAATGAAATGATAAAACAACAATATTATTATGATTTATTGCCAATTAAAAATATCAGGTAGAACTTTGTCGGTAACTGATTTTACAACCGAACACGAGGAGACACGCTCAATAAACTACGTCAATAGGACGCCCGTATGACGAATTGTTTAGGAGAAACAAAGCAATACAATATTTATGTTGAAATAGTTGCTGAAATCGGGGAACTTGTTCAAAATAGTTGGTTTTGGAAGAAGCACAAAGGAGACTGATAAATAATTCAAATACTGCAATGCGGTCCCTAAGGCATCGACAAGGAATGTTCGTGTATTTGAGTACTTAAGTTACGCAGGACAGCGCTCAAATCTTTGAGAAATTCTATAGCATTCAAAAATAATGATGTAGCATTTCGATCAAATTATATATACGCCCACGTGTCTTTACATAAGCCACGTCAGTAACATCCGTGAAAATATCCCGAAAACTTTTGGTACACAATTAGAAATGGTAAAATCAACGAAAAGTTGGATAGTTAGAGTTTCGACAAACAAAATGTTCTTGAAATTCCTGTGCGAATCAAATTTATTATCCATACTTTTGTAGTAAGTACTTACCCTAAGTAGATACCTAAAGTTATTTAGGTATACCTACAGGGAAAAATCTTTCAAAAATAATAGTACAAATGACTAAATAAATGAGATAATTAAATATTGTGTAAGTATGATACAAATAAAATTCAACAAGTTTGAAATCACTTCATCGACTGTTGATAAATAAGAACAGTGTAACGAACGACGAGATACGGCTATTAATTATGAAATCCAATTTGACCCTTATCTCAATCCGTACCGCGCAAATTATATCGGCGCGATAATTAATTAAGAAGTTGTAATCAACCGCCATACAGACTGCTGCCGTTATTTATACACTTTAAGGTTTATTTGCCGTTATTCGAATACTGACGATCAATAAATTGAAATAACCGAAAAATTTAATAGTACCTACTTACCAACCCTCAACTCATTTACCTATATGTTTAAATTTTAAAAAAGCAGCGAAGTATGCTTAATAATCATTGTAGCTTGTCGTTGGCCGATCGTTAAACAGGATCGATCGAGATCTGCCTAGGCACATAATGATATGCCAATTTTAACTGTAACCATATCGTTTAAAGCTATGCGTTTGAAGATTTACCCAGTAATTCTACGGCAAATCGATGTTACGGGCTGACCAAAGCACAATTAACTTATCTAAACCTAACCTAATAAAACTAACCGGTTTAAACATAAGTAAACTAAATCAAATGTAATCTTACCTAACCAAATCAAACTTAACATAAGAGTTGCATATTCCGCAGCGGAGATCCTAAAGGGCACACAATCAAGTACAAACGGTAATTCCCGATTGGCCCATCTATATGTATAAAAATGAATGTTTGTCTGTATGTCATCGATGAACCCAAAAACTACTGGACCGATTATTATGAAAATTGGTATATACATTATTATGTATTTTTCTACGGAGAAGGTTTGTATAATATGAGCATTGATGCCACTCGCCACCAGGTGGCGCTGTAGTGTAGAAACTTCTGCCAACTTCTGCAGTTCAATCGATTGCTATGAAAATAAGTATGACCATGTATTTTTACACAGAAGAAACGAATATGACATGTTCATAGATGTAACTCGCCACCAGGCCAGGTTGTCGGCGTAGCAACGCGCGCCGGGTATAGCTAGTTTGCAAATAAAGAAATGTGTATTTTATCGGTTTAGAAAGTTAAACTCCCAAGGGTGTCAAATAAGAGGCGAAAGTTTGTTTTAAAAAACAACATAGTGAGTTCTCAGTGTAAGGCTCACGTATTTAAAATATTTTAGAACAATTTCCTTTTCACTATGACAAAAGAACTAAGAAGTGCTAAGATGTGGCTCATCGAGTAAGCTATAACGATACTATAAGTATAACGGTATTGCAAACAATAATTGTTAATCTTAATGGGGAAACCAAAAAGACTATATCTTCATTGAATATTTAAGCAAGGGGAGGCTGATCAGTATTCCTGTCGAATGCTATCAGTTTGGTTAGGGGCTTCAAGTCTCACGGGCGATTCCCTAACTCTGTTAACTAACTACATTTATATCCACTAACACAAATATTAGCGTAATTAGTTCGGATCACACGCTCTTTGTCTATAAATAAAATCGTTTATTTTTCGTACAAATGTATTTCAGAATTAAATGAATACGAGTGTCGAGAACAAAGTTATGAGCTTTCAGAGTACGGCGGTCGGCGAATTTCTTTGAGAAAAGGTCAGAGGCAAGATCTTTAACTTAAAAATGAATTGAAAACTGAAGAACATTAATAACTTCTAAAAATAAAGATAGCTTTGTATGTAGGTATGAAATTCAATTTTAATTATGTATTAATTTTCGAAAATGTATTTTTGCAGAGAACGTTTAGACACGCAATTACTAAAAAACAATAGTAGCTTTATATGAAATTTTGTGAATTTGTACAGATGGTGGATATATTATGCCGTTTTGACGGTTATGAAATCTTCTTAAGCATGCACGAGTAAACGCTAATAGCAGAACACAAATTCCAAACCTCGACTTTTATAAATAGGAAGTTGCATATAAACATCTTATAATTATATATTTCAACCGTTATATACCTACCTTTGTATTTAATCAATCCATATCTAATAAATTGAACTTCGTTCAAGTACTCGACGCCCTGTAGTAGATGAAATCATTTCCATTAACAGACCTGTCATTTGAATTTTACTTTGATGGATTTTAATATTTTTTGGCAAATAGATTTTCCCTTCAGTCGTAATGTCCTTGAACCCACCTCTGCGTTTGTATGCTTAATAGAACCTACAGTTTATTTAAGTAGAATCATAATTATGTGGACGAATGTATCTAACTAGCTGACCTGGCAAACGTTGCTTTGCCATATAAATTGTTTGTAGTGAATATACTGGTTGGTAAATAATAAATGACGAATGTATTGTTTGAAAGTTTTAACGATCGAAAAAATTCATCGAACCGTTAAAAATGGAGATTAGTAGAAAAGAAAAAAAAGGATTAGGTATAAGATTTTGCTCGTTAAATTGCGGTACGCTTCTTGGGAGGTTAATAAAAAGATTATTCCAATTATCATAAAATTAATTATGCGTATTAATAAGGAGGTGATTAATATGCAAATGAGTATGAGACAATCACAACTGCTACATCGTAATTCAACAGTTGCTATCAGTATTCAGTGGACATGGACATGGTTAACACGCTGTATTAATGATGCCAGATTAACCTAATTTACTACTATAGCTGTCATGGGAAATATTTGAGTGCGTTTATATATACGACGATTTCAGGCATCAAGAGAAATAGTTAGCATTATTAAATGAAGTCATACTTAGTATATAAAAGTATTTCTCTACCATTGATTTTATTTAGTTGTGTATTTGTCAATGGTTAATATGAAAATGCACGTTTATTGCAATTATAAGCGCCAATGGCGATTGGGATTATTGTAACGGCTCTATTGGGAATGCTAAATTAGTATGTAGGTACCTACTTTAAGCTCCTGTATAACTGTTGAATATTTTGTAGTACATACATTTACATAATTACGAGTATGTACGTACTACAAAATATAGGTATTTATATGTCTACTAACATATAATTTTATGCCAGCTTCAACTATATCCAGATTAACCAGTAAAAAACAAAATTTAATATTATTTTCAACAGGTATTTTATGAATTTTATGGAGGTTTTATGTAAATTTTTCATTGTTTTAACACAACCGTGATTTTAATATAAACTTGGTAAGTTTCGCCGGTAATTTAATACAGTCACTACAATAACAATATGATAATTAAAATCACTCATTAATATTGTTAATGACGTGTATCGCATATTATTATAATATTTTAATTGATATAATTCGGACGATAATGACACTTTTTCGTCAGCTCAAATTTAAAGGTACTAGGTAGGTGTTAGGTACTTTCTACTTTAGTTTACATCAAAACATCTCATCTCTGCTTAGTTGACTTTCAGTTGACTTTTCAGTTTTTTGGCCAATCGATCGAATTTTGTAACGTTATTGAAACACAAATTTTACGTATCAAAATTGTTTTATTATCATTAACCTCTAACTTATCATTAGAAAATTTAATGAAGAGGTTATTTATCTAGATAATTCAACTATATTCTATATAAATGTAGTTATAAACAAATATTAGAGTTCTATCTTAAATGATGCCATGTGTTCCCGTTAAATAAATCTAGCTTCAAATATAAGTATAGCATGTATAAGTAAGTATGTACGAAATGATAATTTAATTATTTATCCTTATAATGTTTAAAACGTTTTTTTTATGTGTTTATGTCCTAAATTGGCTTTTTCAGTTACCATGACAAATAACTGTTTATCCTTTATTGCCGGGTCGTATTGCAAGCCTCAGCTAAAGTTATAAAGCTTAAAACCCAGGCGAGTCGTTCATTGTAGAGAAATTTCGTGGTAAGCGTACCATAAATTTTGTGCTTAGGGTAAAGTTAGTGAATAATTTTCCGTGTCTCTGTTTATTATAAGCTGGCGAAGTTGTCTCTGACTTGTTACGTAATCAACAACACAAATGTGGGTTTCGGCATGCTGATTGTATGTACCTTGTTAGCGAGCCGATCTTTTGAGTACGAATTAATTGTTTAACTCATTAAATATAATTATTTGTGTGTTAAAATAATGTAGCGTACTTGGTACATTACGTGCCACTGAAATTTATAATAGCTTTTACGTTTTACTACAACCTAAGTGACCCAAACAGCTCTTTACGATAAATGCAACAACTAGATTCAAGCCATCAGAACAACAAATAACAAACTCGCAATAAAACAGTGCTGTATCATCATTACTATTCATGCTATTAGGTACGAGTAGGTAGATTGTAACTTTCAGCAGTTTAACACAAGTTTGTAAAATGTGCAACAAAAATGTTATTTAAATGTATGTATTGAAACTATTTGAACGCGCGAGGAAAAACGTCATAGGAAGTACACATTTTAGAAAGAAAAAATCGAGTGTGGTGTAGAATGTCAAACAATGTTACCGTAATCAATGGGCTTTCAACACGAGGATCGCAAATGCCATCGCAAAACCCCAGTAGCATAATAAACGACCAGCCGCAGAAAATCTCCAAGAACAAAGCAAATTCTCTCTTTAAGACATCTTGTTATACAAATAAAATGGAGCTCTGCACAAAGGGGAAAAATAGAACTACACATGCAATAAAGATAACTTTCTTTAGATTCGTAATTGAGACTGCTCTAAAATCCTTTACTGATATTTCTTTCTTTACTGAGTTTGTGTGCAGTTGTGGACGTCTTTTCTTTTCATCTTCTTCTGCAGTGAACAATTCTGCCGTCCTCACGATAAGTGCAATAAGTAGATTCAAGCCACCTAATCATGATAACCTTTATTATTGTATTTTCATTACCAAATAATCTATCAACTTGTAACTGGGTAGTCTGAAGATAAACCTATTAACTTTCAATTACTGAAAGTTACAGGTTTGTCGCGAGTTAGTCATAAGGAAAGCAGAATGTTATTCCAATGATTTTTTGAAGAATGTCAAAGGAGAGTTATCGTACCTATTTACTCGTACCTGTACCTATATGGAACTTAAAATGAATGAGCAAGCTTTTATACATTTATTTTTTATTCTCATGCTGGGTCGCTGGCTGACTGACGGTTTACACTCTATTTTTAGTTTTTTTATTTATATGATCTTAGCCCCACATTTATGAATCTGTCTATGACTAAATGACTAAGTTTATACACTAAATGAAAGAAAACTCTGTAAAGTGTGTCAAACTGATATCATTTTGATACAACCAATACAAGTGCAAATAACAGATCGCAGTATTGATGAATGTTTGGCATAGCGTGGCGTAGTTGACATACAGTATAGTAGGTAGTACGGGTTGGTTTATAGTGCAAATATTTGTACGTTTGTCGATAGCTAGTCGAACCACAAAGATACGTACATATACTGTGTGCTGATATCCTAAATTACTTAATACTGACGTGGCTGACGGATTTATCTGCCTAACGAGGTGGTTATACTTCATTCTTGGGGACAGCGAGACCTTGGCATTACCTAAATAAGCCTTAACCTAAGAGCCTCACCAAAGCTCCTATGTTAATTTGCAGTGACAGGATATTAACTAAGTAAGTTAGTAGTCACTACCAAGTCAAATTTGCTGGTATTTACTACGATCTACGATTTATAGAAAACGACCCATTTAATAATTTCAATACTAAAAATTAAAAGTAATTGATCAACCAAAACAAAAAAAAACTCTTTGTATTTGTTGATTTATAAACGAATTTTCGATTCACTTCACCCGGGTTAAGTGATCCGTTGCAGGTGATACTGCCGGATGCAATGTGAATAAAATTTATATTTTAATGGTAGAGGCAATTTCTACTGGAAATAAATGAGCGAGTTGATATTCGGTCCGCTAAGTAACGTACACTGTGATTCGAGAGTCAATGGGAATACAAATGTGATATTTTTAACAGCAATTAAATATAGAGATAGGACAAGACAAAAAATACATTTCGTTTCGTAGTGATATTAAAGTAAAAGTAAATCTAGGTTAACTAAATGTAGTAATGACGATAGTACCCTATAATCATATTTTAGGTTAGGCTGAGTAGGTAACTCAACTAGGAAACATGTAAATACTGTTGTGGCGTATGGATGGAACAGAGGCATGTGGCAATCATACGCGGGAAATGGGCCCGTACATCCACATGTCAACAAGTCCCAAACAATATATATTTTCGTGATATTCTCTGCTGGCAACATGTAGTGACAACGTGAAGCTATTTCATTGTGGGGATTGTAGGCAAAATAAGTATGAGATTATGCTATTAAAAACATGAGGTCGTTCAAATTTCTGCTGACACTCTATGTCTACTCTAAAGAGGGCCACAAAAAAGTATGTAAGCAGTAGGCTTATTTCACTAAGAAATTTCTTCCAGCAGACCTCTTACCCTGTAAATAGTTACCAAAAGGTAGATTAGTGCGTAGAGATACCTACCTACATACTTAAATGTAAAATAACAATATTTAAACTTTTATCCCTAAAATGATATAAAGCCAATCCTCGTAATATATCTATCTATAGCTCCTTATACTCGAATTGTGAAAGGATTATCCCCAATATGCGGACTTTTATTTTTACCGGAAGGAAATATTTAACAGGAGGAAATTTACGATTCGTCGTCTATTTTTAACTCGAAATAGCTCTTGATAAAGAAGTTCGGGAAATTGATTTCGATCCGACTTATCGAAAATCGCGTTATCGTTAGACCTCGAAGCTATTTCGACTGTTAAAAAAGCTTCACGTGAAATATATAAAAAATATAATGGCAGTTTTTCAACGTTACCTAACTTAACAGACAAACAAAACTAGTCATAAGCTAATACTACGTACATATAAATTAGAGGCAACATTTTGCGTGGGGTATGTTAGTTCACCTGAGGAACAGAGTAATTAATTGTAACCCTAGCCGAACTTTATGTTTATCTTTAGCATTATCAGTTTCTAACCCCTATCTCTGTGAATGTTGGCAAGTGGGCAAAAGACTTAAGTTATACCTAGTAGAAGTTTGCTTTGAAGCGGTGTTGCCATGCAAACGTTTGAAGATATCATATCTGCCTTGTGGCGGTATAATTAAACATCAAATTATAATTTGATCTCTATGAAACTGTGTTTATATTGATGAGAAAATTCTATTACCCATGAATGAATGTCAAAGCCTTAAAACCATTGGGGAAATTTCGCTTTATTGTAATTTTACCTTTTCAAATTACTGTGCGGCAATATCTCGTCGTGAAATTATCTTAATATGGATTTTCATCTTTTATTTCTTAATGTGATTAATATGTGTGAATTTTCTTAAAATAATGCCATATGAAGGTTTAGTCTTAAAACCTGTTCATTTCTATTTTGGCGATTCAGAAACTGAAATAATGATACCATATCCATCTGTATACGTCCATCCTTACGAAACGTTTACTGTTAAACAGTACCTACCTACCAGTAAATATTACTATTTTCAGTACTATAAGGGAGCACAAATGAATATTAAATAAAAATTATTCTTAAAATGAGGTCACATAAGGACGCGGCTGGCGCGTCGGGGTGCTCTAAACACTATTAAGGCACTTATTATTCACACCGCACACGTACGCGGCGTGGCAAACGGAAAAATCCAATTAACTTCATACGAAGAGTTCCAACGAAACTGCGCTCCCTACACGCCGCACTCCCCTTCACTCCATTCCACTTACACTAACGACTATTTTTCAATAACATTAATGGAATTACTGCTTAACTACGACTTCGAGACTATTATCCCGTGAAATGCTTGTCATTTTAATTTTATCAAATGCTTAGCCAACATCGTAATTTAAGAACATAACCTTACCACCAGAATTTCGTTTAATTAACCTTCTATAAATTATAATTAGTAGGTATACTTAATAAGTAAATAAACTATATCGGTTCATAAATTAATTCCTTATTGATAACCATAGCGCCTGCTGTAATGTTTCCACCTACTTTGAATAAGTTTTGTTTTTACATTTCCTTTTAAAAGCCCTAATAATTTTAATAACTTTCTTTAAGAAAAACGTACAAAAATATATAAAGAAACACGGGCTTGATTTCTAAAGTAAATCGCATAGCAACCTTTATCTCTATTCCAAGATAGCGAATTCTCGTATTACAGCACAATCACATAAAAGCTCGAAAGCTAAACAAATCAACTTCTGGGAAAATAAATAAGTAAACAGATCTAATGAAACAGAACCGATTATACCTACTCGTAAAAAGATGAAAGGTTAACTACATTTTATTCAGTAATGTTTAAAAATACAACTCTTATCGTTAACAGCCGCCGTTTATTTTCTGATAAATGAAGCGGGAAAATGAAAAAGCTGCCGCTGTTATAAAGTTACACGTCAGTTGAACACCAGATCAGTAAATAGGTTAATGGCCTGCTAAATGTAATTTTATAAC
>DWAV01002246.1:0-11520 GCA_018231305.1 Noctuana lactifera | reverse complement strand
CGATGCGAAGCGAAGATACCGGAATGACGGGACCACAAGCGAAAATGGCTAATCAAATCCTCACCCGCTCTCGGGGCTGGAGTGCTTTTTATATTTTCATTGTCCCGTGAAGTGTCACACTGCAGGTGAATTTCCAACATTCATAGCCGTGCCCATTATATTGTAGACACAACCGATCGGTTACGTTCAAGTGCCTGCGTACGAATTTCAATCAACCCCCATTTTTATACCGCTCCGCTGAACGTCTAATAAATGGCACGGTGCACTGGAATTCAAATAAATCTTTTGCAAACAGTTCGTTCATGTTATTAATACTGCACTCGTATGTTATTAACACTTTACTTGCTATGTTTTTGATGTTTTGTACTTAATGATTGAATTTTGAAAGTAAATCATGATTTGGATTAATCTCTGTCACTGCACTATTTTGTTCAATTGCTATAATAATATGCTTAGAATATTCCACCTTCATTCTCAAAAAGTGTTTGAGCTTGGTCTTTTTTGTATAAACGAACTCCAAACATAAGCCTTTGAAAAACCGCGTGGTGTAGTGGTTACCACGCCAGTCCACCATTCGAAGGGTCTCGGAAATCGAACCCGGGGCAGAAATTTAAATGATGAATTATAATTTGAATCCTATTGTGGGAATTTGAGTGTCAAGCTATATTATTTATTATGAGACGCTTAATTTGAGGCGACCATCTTAGTCCTTAAAGTATCAACGCATTCCCTACAACCTCAGATTTAACTGTCCTATTAGAAGATAGACGTGGGTTTGCAGTGATCACTGAAATTCATACGGCCTGCATGCTCATTTGCAATTACTGAACGTAAATTTTAATCTCTACATAACGCTGATTATCCTGTAAAATATTTCTGAACTGAATAGTAAATTATACGTAAAATGAAGCGTGAAAGAAGCTATAACCTTATTCACTGCAGATTGAATTAGCTGGCATGCTTTAAAACGTGTGTGAATTATGACGTAGGTACAAATGATTAGTACGCAATACGTGGATAGCAGTAGGTACCTACGGTCTACAGAATTTTCTAGAAGCTATTACTTATAATTAAAATTAATCGTGAAAATTCGAAACGCTTTTATATCGTTCATGAGAATTGGCAAATATTTTCTGTTTTGTTTAACTTTTATTACCTACTTAGGTATCGGTAATTGTTTTATGAACAATGTAACTGTTATTTAGGGGTAGCTGAAAGGCCTAAGTCAAGAGCCTTATGCTACCATACATACATTCCTATCAAATATTACCACTTCTCTGTCTCTAGGTCACATCTTATTTAAATTCGTACGAGAGCGGGTTATTAGTATAAAAAACTAATATATGTTTTATCTCAGTCTTCATTCTTCTTCGTTCTCTTCCTTAATTCCTCCTTACTTCAAGTTTACTTAAACGAAGATCTCTGTCTTTGCAGGGAGTTCTACTACATCCAGATGGAGAAGTACGCGCGACAGGCCATCAGTGAGGGTCTGAAGGCTGCAGACGACCTCCACGTTGCAGGCGACTCCGAGCTGTATAGGGTGCTCAATCTTCATTATAATAGGAACAACCACATCGAGGTAAGCATTTTTGTATATATACCTATATTTTTTTATATTACTAGCTGTGCCCCCTGTTTCACCCGCGTTAAGAATTGCAACGTAACGCTTGATAGCCTATAGCCTTCCTCAATAAAATAATTTTTCAAATCGGTCCAGTAGTTCCTGAGATTAGCGAGTTCAAATTAGCTACCCATTAAATTTATACATGCGTGACATGAGATGTTAAATGGTCATTGGTGTTATGAATTTCTATATCCAATCTTAACATATTCCAATTATCCAATATATTTTATTTCTCTTTGTGGCGGTCGCATATATTTTTTTCTGACTTCTTATGACGCAGCAGTTCAGGTCATTATTCCAAGTCATCAATACTACGGTCGAATTTTACTTTAGACATAAACAGTATAGAGAAATCGATTTTTTCACATTTTCACAAAGAAATTTATCTTATGTCCCGTAAAATATAGATAAAATTACCATTCCATCAAACACCTCTTTAAGGGTGCCTGTCCACCGACGCAGAGCGAGGCTGCAGAGCGCAATTGTGCAATCCTATTGGTTAATATTTATCCATTTCTCCGCTCTGCTGTCTCGCTCCGCTCCAACGGACAGACATCTCAAGAAAAAGGTTGAAAAACTTTAAATGGTTTGTTTCGTATATGAAATTCTTAGTAGCTCTCTTGTTTGCAGGTGCCTCCGAACTTCCGATACGTGGTTGAGCAGACGCTCCGGGAGTTCTTTCGCGCCATCCAGGGCGGGAAGGACACGGAGCAGAGCTGGAAGAAATCCATCTACAAGGTGATCTCGCGGCTCGATGACCCCGTGCCCGAGTACTTCAAGTCGCCGAATTTTCTCGAACAATTGGAGTGAGCGCTGCGACTCGACGCACACAATGTTTCGGCATAACTAAATTATAAAAAAAAAACGAAATCCATTGGACGATTGTTTCGCACACCAAAATTTTACGACACTCGCATTTAGGCCTTCTGATTCAAAATTTATTGATAAAAAAGTTTAATTAAATTATTAAAAATAAAAAATTTGTACGTCGGACGTCGCGCGGAGCTCGCCACCGCCCGCGCTCTACTAGAAAATTCATTAGTTGAGTAAGAGAAAATTTAAGTCACCTAGAATTTTATTTGTGCACATAATATATTTCGCTATATATAATTATTATTATATTATTATTAAGTATTATCTTAAATGGTTTTTATAGTTATGTATATCATAAAATCATTTATTGATTTATTCATTAAGGAAAAAACGATTAATATATTAACTGCTTAAGTTTTATTTTTTTATTGTTTTTATTTTTTGTTTTTCGGTCCTTTCCTTGTTCCCAGACCTTCGGGGTATGTTTTTGTTGTTTTTATTTTGAAAAATGTTATAAGTTGGCTCGCTTTGCGCGGCCGAAAATTGTCAACCTTTACCTCGTCTTAATTATTTTAGGGATAATTAACGTTAACCATAGACACTAGTAAAATAGAGCAGGGTTATTTTTCGATCCACAGACAAAGAATTAAACATTATTTTTATACTGATAGCCGGTTATATGTTCGTGCAGATTTTTCAATAGCATAAAAGATGCAGATACCAAATTCGAAAATTATTTAAACATCCTTAGTTACAGATTATTGTAAACATCCTTTGTTGAGGTTTAATAAATATTTCGGCATTGTTCGGCAGAATGTATTCAGTTCGTCCGGCCCACCTACGGGAAATCTCGCTCCGGACATAGGGTTAAGTTTATTTGTTAGATAAATATTATATTCCGAAATGCGTGGGCGCCGTTTATAATTAACACTAACGATGCACAGCGTTGCATTCCATCTCGTAATAATTTTCGTACATAAGTAATCATATTTCCTTTTCCGATAAAACTGTATAAGACGGTCTTTTAGCACATTTAACCCAACATTAACACACATAGAATTAAATACCCATAACCCGATGTTCTGTATACTACGTCGTATATATCCTGTTAGTTTTCTATACGTAATAGATACGTTAAGTTGAGATGGGAATGCTTCGCCCGCGGACGTCTTGAGGCAGCTATCATCGTCCATAGACCAGCAACTACACCCAAACAGGCGCAATAGCCGAAGGCATACAAATCAATAGACAAAAAAAATCCACCAAAAAATTATCTCAAAAACAAACACACAGAAATACTTTTTGACTACAACCGAACCATTAAAACGCACTGGGCCACCTCGTCCGATCAAAAGTGCCTTCAAAAATGTTGATTTTTTACAAAAAAATAAATATGAAATTAATACAAAGGGCCCTCAATAGAACCTTTCGCCCAACCGGAAGCGCCTCGAGGCGTCAGCGCATAGTCACCCACCCGCCCACGCATCCAGTTCGCCATAACGAACAATCCGTATACATACACACACTTACTATTATACTATAGAAGAATAATTAGTTTGATTCGTAGATATATGTAGAGCGGCGCGCTCGCGTCTTGCTCCTGGGCGGCTGGGAGCAAACCTACTGCAGAATCCAAGGGATGACTCACTATCAGCTCGGCCAGGAGCAAGGTCGGGAGGGGCGCACATCTCGATGTATTTGTTATAACGTGTAGTAGCCGGCCGTCGTCTCCGCCACGCGGACACACCTTCCGTTCACATCCTCAGTTCTACAGGACAACCGATATAGATTAATTTCACGCTTCTTAACTAGACTTAACAATAAGATAGATAGTTGTACAGAGATGTATAGCGACGTGTATATAATACTGTAATTTTTAACAGAAGAGATGATAAATCGACATAAAACTATCTTAGCGCTAATGGTATTTAAGTAAGGCTCCATAGACAAACGGCAATTGTGAATTGATTTGCGGAATTGTAAGAAAATTTATACCATCTTCAGTTATTTGTATAGCGACCGCGCGGAGCGGACGGCCGGCCCTAGCTAAGCAAGTAAGCATTTTACGTTTCGGATTACACTTTGTTAACGTTTAATTTGTAACCGTTTAAACTATTACGATAATATAAGAGTACCTCAGTTTAGGATGGACCAGGCGTCGACTGGTGTGCTTAGAGTAGCGTTCAGGTTAAGAGAGCGACAACACACGGAACCCTTCAAAGACATCGACACATAAAACACTTACAGCCTCCCCCCACAGTTTTTCGTACCGGTTTTTAGTTCCAAATCCCCCCCCCCCCTTCCCCCTCGGACACGGACGTGTCCACCATCATCCAACCCTTCAATGCAATAGCCCGGATTCATTTTATGAAACTCATGTCGGTTCGTTGGCACGTATGTATACGCAGTCGCCGCAGGGCATTCGAGAACGGGCACCGTTCCACGTTGCGTTAAGATTTTATTCTGTTAATGTTAATTGTTTCGTTTGTACCATTGACGGTGACTTTTTAGAGCTGATTGTGCAACTGTATGTAACTCATACCTACCTAACCCGTAGCTAAATAGGATTTTTGACAAACCACGAATTGAAATATGGAATTGATTACATATCTACAATAGTTATCCGTACTTTCTTAGACCTTAACTCAGCCGTAAACAAATCCTTAGATGAATTTGCTATTACAGTGCACTTTTAAGCTCTAAAGAGTAATCATCCTCGACTATTTAATTCTTTGTATAGTACGTAATGAATCCGTTATTCCGATCTCTCCATAGATTTCTTCATGTTTATCTAATAGAAGTGTAAATGCAGGCTACACAACACATATTACAATAGAAATGTACCTATTGATTTCCCATCAACAGTATTCAACCGACGTGCCGTAATTAGCAGATACCTACTTGGAGCCGTTTAATTGTTTTGATCTATATTTTCTGGCAAGGTAAGAGCGTTCATAAGAGTAATATTATATATATATCTAAGTGTTGAGTTGGAATTAATTTGTGAATTTTTGTCCGGATTTTATACTTGAGTGATTCACTGTGCTACAGCCGCTAAAGACCACAATGGATAATAATTTGATTAACGAAAGCCGAATAGTGTTTATTATTCGATTTTTGGAATTGTTTATAAGTTATTGGTTGACAATTTTTCTAAATTAAGTAAAGACTCAAGTTTGAAACATCGAAATATTTAGTCCACAGTGATCATGGGGCTATCCCTCAGAAAAAGTACAAAATTCGGTGTTTACTTAAAGATCATGTTAGTAAATATATCGTATATGTATTGTAGATTATAAAATTGTCCTTTTGGCGACGTCAGAACATATTGTTTCAACATTTTGTATTTAGATGATAGTTTATTTGTGTTTCAAAAATTGTATGAGATGTTTTTGCTTTACATTTTTAGTATTTTTAAATCCGTCTACGAAATGTTTGGATTATCAATGTAAAATGAAATGAATATGTATCTAACTTATTTTCAAAATTAATTATAAACAAAAAAAAACAATATATGTAGAATATATTTGGTTTCACGTTTGGGTATTATGGTTCCTAAATTTTCGAAATTGTAATAGACTCTATTGTGTAGCATTTCATTTTTGGAAGTTAGAAAACTTTTAGGTGTACCAAATAGCTGTATCAATTTTCTATACGAGAAAAAAATCAATAAGAAATGCTGAAATTTAGGTAGTTATGAAATAAGTATCATTCGTTTATAATATACATATGTATGTACCTATCTGATAAAAAAATCAAAATTGAGCACGGATATACTACTAGGAGGTCTCGAAACAAATACTGCCGACGCTTATCTTTAAAATATTTAAGTAAGATAAGCCTGAACGCCCACAAATTTAAATTTGGACATTTTGTGTAAGCCAGAGCAGTCCCGGTGATCACAATATGCGTTCGTAATTTTGTATTCGAAGTTAATCAGTAGAGAATTAAAAATATTTTCAATATCCTTGTGGTCTTCATTCGTAACAGCGATACACGTTCATTTCGTACTCTTGTGTGTTTGTATGTAACAGTTAAGTTAATATAATTTTCTGGTGAGTGGCATCCGACTGCTGCGCCGGTCGTATGGTATATTTGTAAAAGACAGCGAGCGGACGCGGTGCAGGTGATAAAATTAGTTACAAAATTAAAAGTCAAAATTAAGTATTTTAGTATGGCGCCCTGATATCTTTCACAGGCTACATTTTTGACCTACACTGCTTTAAACTAAATTTTTGGCGGCCGCGTGAGAGATAACAGGGTGCTAAAGTTAAAATTTGAATAGGGTTTAGGCATTATTTTCGATATCCTCGCATTTCGGCTAAGTGATTGGGCCCGCGTCCGCTTGTTTCGATATATTTAGTACAAATTTCATGATATTAAGGTTACGAGGCTCAAAGCTTTTCTTTGGAGGCGCCGCCCGCCGCCGCGCCCCCGCCCCGGCTTTATAATGAATCGTGTATAAAATTTTATTCAAAAGAGTATTTTTGTATTGATATTTCTAAAGTTGGTGTAAAAATCAAAATTTCATAAATTATAGCGATGGCCAAGGGGGACTTTAGGTAAATTTAGAATGTCATGCGTTTTTTGTATTTAATTTTAAGAATAGTATCGGATATTAAACGTTTAGGAACATTACCATTTGTAAATAAAAAGTTTGCCGGCGCGGCGCCGCGGCGGCTGGCTGGGCGGCCGATTATATAGATAAAAAATATATAAATGACTAAAAGATGTTTATATGGTTCTGGGTGTAAAAATATAACTTTAAAGGCATTTTTAAGGTGAAAAGTGGACAAAAATTGTAAACGATTCCTCGGTATTTGTCTTAGAATGGCTGCTAGCGGGTCACTATTGTAATCTGTAGGCCTCAGACAAGTCATATACCTAATGTCGCAAGAATCTAACCTAACTATGCATTAATTATTACACTAAAGTAAATAATAATATTAATGTCACATTGTCATAATGCTTATAATTTACGAGCGTGTGTCTTTGTCCGTGAATGTTTAGGATCTAACCACTGTTCGGTGTTTTAGACTTAAAGTTGGAGTAATGTGGAGGAAAGAAACATAATTATATCAAAATTGAATCTTACTGTCCTGTGACAGTTAGATCGTTGCAAATTGCATTTCAAATATTGGTAACAAAAAAGAAATTGGCGGTTCTAAAATCTGTTTAAATGAAGTCAAAATTAATCGATTCAGATGAAATACGGTAAATCAATGTTGTATCTCTAGACTAGAAACGTCATGCGTCAGTACGGAGACTTGTTGATACCAGTGAGGGATGTTTCTTCGTGAATATAACGAGTAATAAAGCTAAGCTTTTATTTGAAATCATGACTTTTATTTCTAATCCTATAATTTTGATCGTCCTTCAAAAATATACTTACCTACTTAGGGAATCTAACCTTTGTCAAACGAGACTTATCTACGTTGGAGCAGCGTGGTGTATGTTGCTAAGGAGTTTTTTTATAAGCTGAGGCATAGAATAATAACGCAGAGCTGAGGTTCGAGTCCATCAGTGGAAAAATAATATCAATAATGAAAATGGAAATGACAATCAAAATATCTATAGAAGCTATATATTTGTTAAGCAAAGACTGCCTACCAAGTAAGTACCTACTGGGCTACTACCAACCAAAAGCACATCAACATTTAGGGACTTTCCCTGCAACAAATTTGAAAAACGCAAAAAGATAATTTAAACTCATAATAGGTATGTAATTAATAATAATAACTACCTATGTACGATGCAGCTTGAATAATAATTAGCTACGTATCATTGGTCAAAGAATAAAATACCTATGTAGCTAGAGTAAATTTATGCAGTTGTAAGATTTCCTTGTTAGACATTAAAAGAATGGACTGGGCTGATAAATATTCGTAGGTATGCATACTATACCGAAATAAAAAATTATATTAAAATAAATTTATAATCATTATCGTGCCTTAATAGGCGTAATTAATTTACAATTAAATTAATGTTGACTGATTTTGGAAATAAATTACATATATTATGTTAAACATTATTATTGTAAAAGAATCTGAAACCGCAGCTCTGGCAGCTGTTAATAAATAAACGGCACAGTACCTACAGATTAACATTTTATACGGACAGTATTGTTACTGTGTAACAGCGCCATCTCTGACATTCACTTAGAATTCTAGCAAGTCGTTAATACTGTATTCAAGAAACACAGATTAATATTATAGTATGTAGTTCTACACCTAATTGTAGATGTCGCCTATTTTTTATTCCCTCTTTATTAGCTTTTTTAGTTTAGTTAAAAAATTTAAATATTTACTTAGTTCAACAAAATACAATTTTAACATAATCAGATTTTTTTATGTAACAGTTCATATCGTTTCAAAGACTTTTATTTATCTTAATTTTTTTATGTTCTTTTTTAGCACATAAAATAGAGTTGGTACCCTCGAAATATCCGCATCAACTTTGTTTGTATTGCAAATATTAATGAATTCTTTTTATCCACAAAATCCAGAGCAACCCTAAAACAGTCTTAATGCTAATTTTTTCAAGTTCTTTCCAACCGAATGCGCGTTTTCCACAACCCCTAGGGTCTTGAGATCATCAAGTATTCAAATTACCCCTAATTTGTCTGCAGAAGCTTAGAACAGCAGGTTTTGAGCTGATTACGGGTCGCTAAGACCTAATTGAATTCTGAACAGTCACTTCAATGTGCACTGCATAATAAGACCTTTTATCTCAAGGAGTTAAATGGTTTATTAGACAAAAATTTTAAACAAAGTAGGCACTAGTAGGTACTCTTAACTCGTGCAAGGTAAGATGTAGCAATTCAGTAATTTATAAGTACTTACCTGAGGTAATTTATTTCTCCCTTGTTTTTCATTTTTCTTTTCACAAAAATGGTAACTTTGTAGAGCACGTGAATAACAGAAGTTTACAGTAGTTTACACTGAGCACAAAACACTTTAATTATCTATTGAAACACTCGAAATATCAAACAACAATTAACAACACCGCACCGGTCGTGGGTAGTATCGCGCGTTACCCGCCAATTTTACTGTTGATCCTAACCGCACCTAGATGGCGCGCGACCTCTATCGCGCAGGGGAAGCTTCTCGCAACCGGCCTATCTACCTACCTACAACGCTATAACCAAAATTATTAGGTTGGTAGTGACTTAGTTATTCATAGTTTTAAAGGGTTATTAAATGTACAAAATAAATAAACGTACATGATAATATGTAAATAATTTATAATGTAGTAAAATAAAAAATTCTTAATTAGCTATTTATCACATAATCACTTTCGAGTATGTACAATACATAGGTACTTAAACATTACAGAAATATGAAGCTTCAGTATCATTCAAAATAATTTAAATGATATTACAACAAATTGACATACTTTGAGGGAGAAGGATAAGGGTATTTCTTATGATGATGTTTAAATCTTACTTCAATAAATTATTCATAAGCTAAAATATTGTGTAAAATTAAATACTATATAATTATAAACTGAATAACATTGTATGTAATCAAAAGAACCTGGAATGGTTTAAAACATGATAGTAAATAATATGTGACACGCATGCTTAGATGTCATGTGTGTTCACTTAATAATTTGTTATTTATACATTAGATTTTAGGAGCGCTGAGAGATTTTTTTAGTCTGAGTTTTTCTCCCGGCCTACCTTAGCCAAAAGGGCACCTAAAGCTGATACACAGTATTACATATTTAATAGTCATGCAGTGTATACTCGTACAAATAAATACCTCATCACCAGTATTTGGGTATTATTATTGTTTATTTCCACCAAACACTTATAAATGTTACAAAAAATATACTATACATTTTTTACACAATCATATTGTATGCACATCAAGTTTTCTTAGATTCATTTTGAAGCTCTCCAATACCAAACAGCATTAATTTGATATGAGCTTTAGTTTGTGCCGCCTTTAGCCGAAGCTCTTTGGACTTCTTTTCAAAGGCATTTATTCTTGCATCCAAATACCTATTGGCTTCAGTTATAGTAAATTCTAGATAGTGGTTCAGTCCTATATTCGTGAGACACTTTGATGTATCTGTTACTGATGCCTCCATGAAGAAGTTGCAGCCGAGGTTCACCTGAGTTTTGAAGCCTGTTGGATGTACCTGTTTATCGGTAACCACTTTCAAAGTATGTCTTTGTTGAATAAGATCTGCTATTTCAACATTTATCTGCTGTAACCGTAACTCCAGACGTCGCAGGTCTTCTTTTAGAACATCGTTAATTATTGTTTCGTACTTTAAAACGAATTCTTCGATTTCTATTTCTGTCATTGTAATGCAAACTCATTTAACTCGTATATTGTGCTGGGATTTTATTTGATTACGACTGGTTTCGTTTCAAGGATGTATCAGGTCTATGAATCCATGTTTTACTTTTTTAACAGTTCGTAAAAAAATGCTAAAATATTATAAAAATGACACTGATTTTAGCCAATTCTTCAACAATATAATAAATAATTCATTCAACTTCATACTTCAGTCAGACCACAGAATTACGTCAAATTTTGACAGTAACACTGACTGCGTCATTGACAATGACAGTTTTAGTTGGTTCAGTCTTCAGTGGAGTGTGTATTTGCGAAGCGTTCATAAATGCAAAAATAACTAAATTAATAAATGTTTTCTATTTCGCATAATATTATGATTTCACTACAGTTTATTACTATTTCTTATTAAATAATATTATCTTATACAAGAATTGACAAAATGTAATATAGCGTCATCTAACGTATTTTATATGTAACACCTCTTGTTCCTCAAGTAAAATGAACCATTTTGTGTATTGTACGTCATTATAGTTTATCACAGTAGATGTCGTTGATACTACTACTTATAACCTATTTGTCTTTAATCTACTAAATTATATGAGACGCTATGCAATTTTAAACTTTATTCATCTGAGATAAAGACTATTGGATGTAAGTTTACGTGAAAAGTATACAAGATTAAAATTGGCATCTTCTGTCGCCAACGTCCATACCACGTTGAACACACCGGTTCTCGTCCGATCACCGAAGTTAAGCAACGTCGGGCGCGTTCAG
>DWAV01002245.1:0-11522 GCA_018231305.1 Noctuana lactifera | reverse complement strand
CCACGCCAGTCCACCATTCGAAGGGTCCCGGGTTCGATCCCTGGCGGGGCAGAAATTTGAATGATGAATTTAGATTTGTGTTCTGGTCTGGGTGCTTGTGTATTTGTCTTTGTGTGTGTCCATGGCACCCACGACACAGGGAATCCTCGTGTGGGGCTGTGAGTGTGAAGCGTTATTTATTTATTTAATACCTAGTAGAACTGTCAAGAGCTGATGATGACTGAAAACCGACAGAAAAGATAATTTACTACTATTGCGCCCCTTAAAAGTTTTTGCTAAGAAGAGAAAAGTATGACAATTCTAAATACGAGTAGTTAGTATAAAACGCTCGTATTATTAAATCCATAAGTAATGATAAGTATCGTGATTCAGCTGCACCATCAATCAGGATTGTAGCGACATGATGTCTATTGTGCATAAAGGCATTTACATAATTCTGCTGTGCGTTGGTGGTATCACAAATTAAAAGTCCATGCTCTTATTTTTATTATGCCTAATAAGTATGAGCCAACGGCCGACGTAGAAGAAACTTGTAAGCTTTGTATTAATTTGTAATCCAAGTACCTACTTAATTATATTTAATTTAAATCGAATTAGTAATGTCCATTTTATTCAAATAACGTAGGTACATTGTTATTTTGACATACCTCACTACCCTGAACCGGTGGCCTTGACATTTTCGGGAATTTTAGTGGTACTTTATCTTACCCTATAATTTTCCTATAACCTTTAAACTATTTTATCGTCATATCTCAAATAGGTTTTTAGTTAGCCTTTAGCGTCTGACTTTCTTTTTTTGTTCCGAATAGACTCCGAAAGTCTTGCAAACGATAACAATTGATCACAAATTTTGTTTATCTTATCAATAATCACGTACCTACCTATACACACACATATTATCATTGATGTGACATTAGAAACAAGGAAAACCTACGTATTACTAAATAATGTAATAATTAATAATAATATGCTCAAAAATGACAACTACAGTTAAAATATTAGTACAGTTAAAATACTTACTAACTATGTTACGGCTAACAGAGTTACTGAACGCTTTGTAGACAAATAAAAACGGGGAAATTTATAAACGTTATCACATTGCGTGGGTGCGTAGCAAAACCTACGGGTTACGAGTACAGATGTTTACCACTGAATAATTAATGCGTACACAAACACGACGACGACCGCGCCGTCTAACCTGCTAACTTCAGGTTCTTCATATTTCATAACTTCTTCACGCAAAGCTTAAAGCGACGTATCAAATTTATATTTCATTTCATTTTCACACATTGGCCAGTGCTTCGGAGAGGCGAACTAGGTTAACTAAACTACTATTACCAAATACCTAGGTAACTTAACATAAAAAGGGCTATAGAAATGTTAGTATAATGAATTATGCGTATCAGTAAATCTGTTTCTCCAGACTGTACCTATATGATTTTCTAAATAATAGCCGTAATTAATGGTATAATTACAACTCGCGTTACGAAAAAACCAACCGAAAGATTCATGTGGTTTTCTCATGGATGCCGTTGTCAGAACTGGACCAAATTAAAATGGGACCAAACGGGAAGCATCAGTTTTCATTTAAAAAAGGAATCACGCAAATCCGTGCACCCAGTCGAAAGTTATGAGGTAACAAACATAAAAAAATACAGTCGAATTGAGAACCGCCTCCTTTTTTTGAAGTCGATTAAAAATTATGATAAATGGTATGAAAGACGTCTGAAAAGAAACTGCTGTGTAGCTCTTATAATATTTATCAAGAACAGAAGAACTCAAAGCAGTTGCAAGTGTCTGTTGGTTGAAACAAATATCGTGCAAACATAATTTTGTTGCAGGAAGCGGAGGGCCAGAAGACGAATAACGGCATCCAGTACCGGCTACAACTGCTTTATGCAAATGGTAAGTTTGTTCTGCATTATTTCTAGAATATTTCGTACTTTCATGTCGTAAATACCATTATTTATTATGTTTTTGATGTCGTAAATTGGTATTTAAGAAAATAAATAAATTTCTATTTCATTTAAAATGCGAACACAAGTAGGTACCTGCATTTTGATAGGAATACCGGGTTTTGGTAAAATAAAACAAGATTTTTTAAATACATTTTAAATTGTTATTAAAAAATTTTTATCATTACATAATTGACTCATAAACGTAATTAATGTATTTCGTCCACGTAAGGGATCAATCGGCAAGTACAGATGAGCTATATACGGTAAGACTTATTTAAGATGCAGAGTTAGGTCGATAGCTGTGCTGAGGAGTTGGGCAAATACTGTCTCGTCATGCATTGTCAACTGAATCAGCTATTGTGATCAGTACCTTCTCTAGACAAAGCGTCGGTAGATAGAATCGATTTTATACTAAAGTAGATTTTATATTAAAGTAGATAATGTGATAATTTAACAGAATATAAAGTAGGTATATAGCTTAATTTATTAAGGTATTTACCACCTAATTTATTCCAGAAACGAATTTTAATGGTTTGCAAACTTTTACATCTAACGCTCATACTAATTGCGATTCAAGTGTCATTAAAAAAAACAATAAGAAGCAGAAACATCAAATATGACTTATTTCTAACTCTCAGTCCTACATTTAACACCGGAAAATCTAGGTGACATCTGCCAGTAGGTTAAGAAAACGCGACCTGAAAAAAGCTTTCATAAAACTCACACAAACAGCCAACATTACGAAAATGTGTATGCAAAATGTTCAGACAAAAAGCAGTCTATAATAACATAAGAGAAGTAGGTAGGTACAGGTAGTATACCGTGCTTTCTAGTAAACACGTGCACTACGTTCAAACATGTCAATATTATCGTATTTCGCATATAAACTTTGGTGAATTACAAATCGTTTTAGCTTTCCCAATTTAAATCTTACGTCCTTAACATAAAGCCCAAGTGACGTGCAACTGGTTTTGTATTCAACAGATGTTGGAGACAATGCATACGACGGACGCTTGTAAATATTTGCCATCTTGGCCGTTAGAGGAGGATAATGGAAAATTGGCACCGCATAGACGGCGGCTCTTAGACTATGAATGATGATTGTATCTCAAGCTCCCGTCTACCTCCACCTTCCAACTTAAACATACCTAACACGGGACTAAATTGAATCTTTACAATACACTTGGAAAATTAAATTGTGAAATTAATTTAACAGCCATCCATGCAATCCGCTACAAATATTATGAACGAATTCTATAAGCCTCCCTCATTTACCTTAACCGGAACGTGCCAAAAATTTCACCCAAATTTTCATACGCCGCCGCCGTAATGGGACAGTTTGATCCAATTACATGCAAAATTAGTTTCATTAACGTGAAGGTTTTTAATTTCGCCGACACACCATGTCTATTATTTTAATTCTTGTCGCGTGGGAAAGGAAAAAAGAGGAAAGAGCGAGTGTGGAGGCAATTTCAGGAGGTTAACAAATTGTGCAATGTCTCGCCTCTACGTACTGCGCTCGTAGCGCGCTACGGTCTTTATTGCTACTATGTGTAAACGTTACTGTTTAAAGTCTGTACCGACGGGAATGTATGCTTTAAGGCCGAGAAATACGATGATAGATATGGCTTACATGTAACAAGATTTACTGTGCTGCTGTCACATACTACTTACTCGTAGATGTACTACGTGGTTTCTGTTGTGTACTATGTAGTGTAAACAGCGCTTAGATTGTCACAATAGGTACCTAGATTATATATAGTAGTTAAGAGAAAGTTTAAAGGTCTTATCAAGTATAATATTATTTTCTATTATTACAGTGTTTCAGGTTTAATTTGTATTTAGATATTTTATTATTTTTCTTTTCTCTATTTTAATTTAAACGCTTGTTCGCAGGCATTCGACAGGAGCAAGATATCTTTGTGCGGCTAATCGACTCAGTTACGAAACAGGTGAGGTGCCTTCAAACGTTTGAAACTTTCAACGTAAATTATACTAATACCCTTCATGATTAATGAAGAGTGTTTCATATTTTGCTTTATTAACACAAGTAACAAAACGTACCCCACGAATTGTTGGGTTTTAATTTAATATATTACATTATACCTATAGGTACCTACATCTGTACATATATAATTTTGTTCGCGTCCATTAAGCCTACTGTAAAATAATTGTTTAAATCCCATGGGAATTTATTTTTACGTAGAGCATGCTAAACATTTGTTATCTAATAGTTATTTATAAAAATATTTGAAATATTTGAGTTACCTATTCATCTACCGTTTCTAACGTTATACCTAATAAAAAATATACCAACCTTCAACCTACTACTTATACTTATCTTCAAATATACGTAAATTTTAATAGCTATCGACTGATATACTAAAACTGAGATAATAATTAGTGGTAAGCAATTTAAATTCAAAATCCTGACCTTCAACTTGTAAACGTCTGCAAAACTTAGCAACTTTGTTCAAGCTCCGACGCAGAGCGAAGAGCAAGTTTTTCGCTCAACGCCAGACGTACAAAAGTTTCTCAAACTTGCGATGCAGTTATATAAATAAATGCTCTAAGAGTTTGAACGATTGTACCACGGCCGTGTGGTCGACACGTGTCTGACACGTGGCGTTTGGCAGATTGTCATCGCCGCCGCCCGATTAGACCCTAATCCCCACGCCCACCCATTCCCTGGTCAACGGAATTGCATTGCGTAGAACAATCATTAACATTATCTCGTGTTACTACCAATTTTATATTAC
The DNA here is from genome assembly GCA_018231305.1 of Noctuana lactifera. Classification (NCBI taxonomy): domain Eukaryota; kingdom Metazoa; phylum Arthropoda; class Insecta; order Lepidoptera; family Hesperiidae; genus Noctuana; species Noctuana lactifera. The sequence goes on along the minus strand of DWAV01002245.1, from coordinate 6,805 downwards.
TCGTTACTCCATTTGAGCTATTAGAAAGGATTTAAAGTTCAGGAGTGTGAGCCGGATTTATCAATAGAGTTTGAGCGAGTGTGTGGGTGTCGTATTCACTATTTATGAAAGGCGCGAAACTTTAGATTTGATTGGCAGATTCGGAAGGGTTAGGACGGGACACACTTTGTGTTGAAAAATTGGGTGTCGTGAGTGATGTCATGATGGAAGGATTTTATAAAAGTATCAATAATAACAATAATGTAACTATCAAAATTGTTTTAATACTGCTATTTTCTAAAAAAATCTATTTAGATAAATGATTGATACACAACAATTGAAACACAACAATAAAATTGATTGATTGATAGACAACATTTTCGTTTCAGTTTTATCTGTTAATTTAATCTATCACTAGACAAGTAACTAATTTTGACTCGTAAGTAGAGTTTTAATAAATAATCCAACAATTAAACCTACACTAACACTTTATAATGAATGTAAACGAAAGGTCCCTGAAAGGCTCGCAATTATCACGCGCGAGTTTATTACATAAATAACAATTTTAGCGCTGGAAGCCATCATGAAACTTCGTGTACCTCACATATATAATTTCAACACGTCCCGAGCTCTTAGTGTTGTGTAACAAGAGGCCAATTACGAAAGATTTATGCCGCGAACATAATTAACTTAGGCCGAACGTTGTTAACTAAGAATTACGGAATCGTACGTTTGTAAGGTGCATTTGGGCTTATAAACATTAAATTAATAGTTTATACTTACTTACAGAAAAATTAATTTGTGACTCAATATTTATATTATTATGGTCTCCCGGTTCCGCCCTGTTACAAGAAAAAGGTTACCTACACGATATTTAATGCGTTACTATAACATTTTATTTACCTCTACGTAGTTATCGCTTAGGATACTTACCTACTGTTTTGATTGTCATAAAAAAATAGTGATTACAATTATCTGAACTAGTAAAACCTATTTACACTACAAAACTTGTAATAGAGACACGGAAAGGTGTTTAAGTTAAACAACAATTTGGAAATGCAGACGAGACGTCAAGAGAGCGACACGCAAAACAGTCGTTCACTAAAACGAACAGCAAGATGGCGACTAGATAATAGTGAGTAGCGGTCGATTTAATTGTATTAAAACGTTAGGCTGAGCACATGACCAATCAGCTAATGCTAAACGCGGCATGCGAAGCAAACACGCGACTATCATACCCAAAAAAAAAATTTCGAACTTTCTGGAACATACGTTGTGCTATGTTATTGGGACTGTTATGTTATTTTCAAAGAAAGCATAGGTTAAAGAAAGCGTAGTTACAAAATGCTTAGGTTATCCTCAATGTGACGACGGGTAGTAAAACATAAAACAAAATACAATATAATTTTCTTACTATAGTCTAGCCGAATAAAGGATTTAAAATTTTATTGACATCTTTTGTAAACTTATTCAATGCAAATTAGAATTTTACCTATCTTATCTTATTTTACCAATCCCTATTAAATTAATTGGGACCAGTAGGTACATAAACTACAAAGTGTGACATGAATCTTTAACTATCGAAGTATTTGCGTTCACATACTAAATCACTATCATATCAATATCTAAAACATCAATCAGGCACCCTCTATTTGAATTTATTCTTAAGATACCGATTCATGGTCCACGGAATGGGATTCGAGCAAATCCCATAGAACCGCCGTGCCTTGAATAGAGAGGCGTGTGTACCGCACGTGCTCTCTTGATTATGTTTACTTAACAATGTTCAAACAACATATTAATTTGGTCTTCTTTGTTGAGAAAATGACTTTCGGAAGCCATTTTAGCAGATAAATTACGTTTTTTTTTATTATGTTGGCCATAGTGTTTTCTTTTGATTAACCTGTAGGCGCATTATGAACATTGTCAAAGCAGGCAGTTATCTGCAACCTAAACCCATTCAGACTTCAATTCAAACGTATATCTCTTTGGTCAACAATGTTTTAATTGACCGTAAATACTGTAAACAGAATGGCTTAATAATAATAATCTGGTCGAGTATTTTCGAGACAAATTATAACTTCTTACGAGGCTGTTTTACCTATATTATGTACTATGTTTATAACATAATTGCTGAGTTAAATAAATCTTGGTTGTAGTCTTTTCGAATAAAATCAAACAATGATTATAATAATATATCATTTAAATCTTTACCTACTCGTAGGTATTTAAACCCCAAAAACTGATTGAACATTAGGAATATTAAGGATTTACACTTGAAAATACCACGAGTAAGTAAGTGAAGAAGTATGAGTAATATACCTCATACTTCTTCACGTAAAATAAGTAAACACAGGAGAAGAAATACAGCGCAAGTGCAATAACAATAAAAATATCTACGCGTTGCAACATCGTCGCGATCGTATAAATCACTGCTCTTCTTGCCTTGGTAATGTGTTCTTCCTTATTTTTATTCCTCACTATTGTTTTGAAGAAGAACAAGTGCTATACGATAGTTGCACTGCAGTTTTGATTATGCTGTTCATACGTACAACTGTGTACTAAGTAGGTATAATGAACCTTGACCTTTAGATGCCCTTTCATTCTAAAATTGAAAAAATAAATGTTTGTAGATATGTACTGTTATTAAATTTATTATTTTATCAACTCCATGTATTACTTTTACTAACTCATCGAGTCGATCTTAGAAAATTACATTAGGTATAATTATTTTAAAATTTTTACCATTAGGTACAGTTTTTTCTTGAAATTTTAAAAGGATTAATTCAGTATTTGTACCTACTACGTAATTCTTCTTCGTAATTGTTACCGTTGACACAATGCAAGCAAATTTTTTAGTACCTATGTAGACACTAGAAGCTGAAGTCCTGCATTTTTTGAGTTGACCGAAATTCCCAAGAGATTCAATCCCATGCGGCGGCTCGCCCATAGCGCTGTCCTGTGGGACGGTGTCCAGGGATTGTAGTTGAGTGTTGCCCATCAAATTACGAGTGTGAGATAGAACTACTTGCTGGCGTCTAGTCTATTTAGATAGTTCGTATTGTTTTTGGTTGTTGTCAGTATACTACGGTTTCGTAACTATTAGGTACCTGTATCGGTACCGTATCCGTGAATAAGAATTAAGAATTTTTTATTCTTTGTGTTAACTTAGGCCGTGTTGAAACTTGAAACCAAACTGACTGTCAGTCGCCGAATGTGAGCCTCCTCACTGTGAGCCCCAGTATAAACGTGAAAATAAACGGTATTTTTTTTAACGTCTACGCATCGTAATAACTTATCGTCGGTTAGATGTGAACGAAAAAGTGAATATGTATGGACATACAATAAACTGCGTAACGTTTGCTCACTTTCGGCGGCTGACAGTCAGTTTGGTTTGAACACGGCCTTACAAACATTTTTAAAATAGAAAGTAGAAAAGTGAAAACTAATTACATTTATCTACAGTATGTGTTTTAATTTGTTGCCCAGATAAATTAAAAAAAATAGGCGCATTAGGTTAATTAACTTAATTTTAATTTTTAATGTTATAATTTTAGGTATGTTTATATAAAATAATACTACGTCTGCTGAGAGATTATACTGAAATATTTTGTTTACACCTGATGTCAATTTCCCCTCTTCCTCGCTTACAAATTGTAACCGAAATTCTTCGACCCCAAGTAACTTTGGCTTAGCCGTGTTTAAATACTTTCATATGACCCTTCAATACTTAACAAAACACCCTACGAGCACAATCCTACCAAATCCCACGTACAAAAGATGATAATGCCCTACTATTTCATATTCAATTAAATATTTTGTAAGGGACGAAAAATCTATCTTTGGGATTTAGTAAGGCCCTTAAGCTAATTCAGGGAGTTTAGATGGGTGAATAATAGATAGTTGCTGATACGAGTTGGTTACGTTTGGACATGTTTTTAGTAAATGGTCATACATTTCGACTATTTTAATTCAGATCTAACACTTAGGGTTTAGTTTTAATTGCCAGTAATTTACCATAAAGTGATTTTACACTGTAGGTAAGTAAATTACGCGTAGTTTAAAAGTCTTTTCTTCTTCTTCTTTGGCTTGATGCATTTGTTTTTGTTCATTATTATTCTATGTTTTTATTATTAGTTGTTTATTAATTACTTACTTGACTTGACCAAGGAATCAATAACAAAACATTAATACTATACGAGTAAATATAGGTAGGTCTAGCTTATCAGATGTTTTAATGAAAAACACTACAAAAACATGCTGGATGATTCAAAGGATCGACTAATAAGTTTTTAAAGCTTACCCACTCTCCTAAGCCACGATCCGATGAACATTTGGCAGGGAATTAAAACTGCGGTACGCGGATAAGAGCTGTACGAAGGGCACCAGTAGGTAATTAGATATTAATAGATAAACGAAACTGACACGTGTGGGGTTCGTTCAGTTATTGCTAGGGAACAAAAGTACCCTATACGATTTTTTACACATTAAAAGTTGCAAAAGTAACAGGATTATGGCATTTTAATTTCTTGAAACTAGCAATGTCCAGTTTGTAACGTGGTAACATGTTTCAACTTAATATTACGAGTATTGAAAAATACCTATTACGAAATCTATAGGTACTAATATTATAAAGCTGAAGAGTTTGTTTGTTTGTTTGCTTGAACGCGCTAATCTCAAGGCCTACTGGACCGATTTGAAAAAATCTTTTTGTATATGATAGCCACATTCATGAGAAAGGTTATAGGCTATCAAGCATTACGTTACTATAATTAAAGCGGGTGAAACCGCGTGGCACAGCCAGTAATATAATAATAATACATTTTCCTATTATTATATTTATCAAGTATTCAACTTTATCATTACAGTTACGTTATATAACGTTTCTACTTTCTATCACACTCATAGCGCCGCGCTAGGATTCTAAGTCGGAGTGCTATGGACACACACAAAGGCAACTACACCCAGCCTGAGAACAGAAATCTAAATTCATCATTTAAACTTAGTTGGTATTCGCTACACAATCTACCCGTGTCGATATTTTTCTTTTCTATGTTAATTGTCTGAAATTGTCTTTCACCACCTATGTAGCAAAGCAAATTAAAAACCTACTATCCATGAAACAAAAAATATTTTTCGTCATAACAATACAAAGAGCAGTGCGCAATTTCATTCTGGCTTAGATAATTAAATGTGATTATGTATGAGGGGGTGCATGAATTAACAAAGACCGTAACTTGATGAAGACGAAAAATTATCTTATCTGCACACCGATTTTTTAATTAATTTAGTGTGACTAGCTCCGCTGAGCTGTATCTAATTTTATTAATGGGATCAGATAAATTACGTCATATAATATCGTGGAAATATGTATTTTATCAATAAAAACATACTGACCTATATAATATTATGTTAAAGAATGTCAACTTCGCAACAAATTAGCATTCGCCTAAGGGCATCACTGATAAAAGAAGGGAGATCTAACATAATATACCTACCTAAGTTCTTTCGAAGCTCCTTATAATCATAGCTCTTGTCACGCATAACGTTCTTCAAATATTTGATTGTTCTTTGCTACGCAAAACTGCAACTTGGAAAATTCAAGTTCTTTATCTCTTATCTAGTATCAATACTTATAATTTTATTCATTATCTATGGGTTAATTAGAAAAAACTTGACAAGCCGCTAGATATAGATTCTACTCAAGACTTCTAACACTTCTTTCACTCTGTGTTTGTCTTAGGTCATGTATGAAAAGAAACGCTTGACCTCAGCATTCTATGAAGACATTTAATACTTAGTATGTTCTTTGAATATCTTTTTTCTGATAATATATAGGTATAGAATCTAAAAGTTGTCATTAAAAACAAGATAAAAGTATTAAGTAACGTATCGACGGCCCTTGTGGTGTAGTGGTTGCTATGTAGGTCGTCCATTTAAAGGTTCCCGGGTTCGATTTCCATCGAGTCAAAAGTTTAAAAGATTGCTGTTCTGGTTTTGGTGTTTGTGTTATTGTATTTGTGTGTAATAAGGTATTTTGGTATCTCCATAGCGTTAGTTAAAAATGTAAAACGTCATTTTGATTAAACATAAAAACACTTTTCCTTGTTGCAGCCTATCGTCTATGAGGGTCAAGACAAGAATCCAGAAATGTGCAGGGTTTTACTAACCCATGAAGTTATGTGCAGGTATGTAATTACTAATTATGTATATTTATGTAATCTAAAGCTACTTATGTAATCAAAAGCTAAAAAGAGGAGGAGGGTCCCCTGCTCTCGTAGGTAATAATTATGTTGTTCTCTGGACATGGGTGGGCTGCAGTGACCACTTAACATCAGGTAGTCTGCATACTCGTTTGCTACTCACTAAGGATAAAAATAATCTAAACTGAAACCGCCAGGGCTTATTTTTTTTTATAATAATATATCTACTTGAATCATAATGCCACGCCACAGTGATACCAGACGCGACGGTTCAGTAAGCTTTTCCGCTTTCATTTGAACGTAGCCTTACATAAAATATACCTTTCCTTATAACCAAGTAACACATAACTTGCCTTTTACGAGAATTATGTCTTTTATCAACATTTTTTTTTCAACGAAATCCCTTTGAGGTCTATTTGAGATTAATGGAGATACGAGTATTTTAGAAGTGATCCATTTGTCATAGGTACGTGTCAAATTTTGTTTTTGCCAGTCATCTTTTCAAATATTTGGATGTTGTTTTGTCTCGCTTACTATTTCCAGAGTCACTAGACCAACATCTGGTATGTTAAAAACGAATTTGAAATTTTTAAAGATAGAGCCATCAAAAGTCAGGTAAAACC
>DWAV01002244.1:0-11524 GCA_018231305.1 Noctuana lactifera | reverse complement strand
TGGGCACGGGTCTCTCCCCACAACCGGGGAAGGCCTGGAGCATACTCCACCACGCTACTCCAATGCGGATTGGTGGATTAATATTTAGAATAATAAAAAAAGGGAATGAAACTTACATTCCAATCCAGGGAAGTGACATCTTTATTACTTGGCACCTCTGCACCACCCTTCTGAATGCAATGTCTTAGCACTAACTGATTAGGAGTAGTAGCTGGGTTATCAGACATATCCCATATTCTGAAAGATGACACATGAACAAATAATTTGTAATTATCCATTAGTCTGCAGCAGTATCTGATAAGAATGGGCTGTGAAGTGGACACAACTGTGGAAGGCTTAGATCATATTTTGCTTTTTTTTTTAAAGTGAGACTGCATTCATTATTATGTGTTGACTATATTCATTGTTAGACATTAGTAAAATGAACTAAGGATCAATTCAACTCACCTAGCTGTACTGTCACCTGAGCCACTGGCTAGAAGATCTGTGCTGGGGTTCCAAGCACAAATAAATACTTCAGACTCATGCCCTCTAAGAACAGTGGCTTTGCTGGCAGGAATTTCTATAGATTGATCAACATCAATGTTCTCAGGCGCACTGGGTGTGGCAGCACCACCTGTTGTTGATGCTGCACTACATGTAGTAGCCTGTGAGACAAATGTAAGTATTTTAAGTTTAACATTAATTCAGGTGAAAAATAGTATATCAATTCAATTAGGTGTTCTGTGGTTTAGATTAACAATATTTCTATATCAATGACTTTCTTAATAAACATACATCAACTCCATTTTGTTCTCCTCCAGAGCCCGGTTCCTTTATAGCTTGCTTTTGAGCATTGTGAACATTTTGACGTGTTGCCACTATATCTGGTGTTACAGCATCTATTAAACTTAGGCTCTCTGTGAGACGTGTTTCAGTTCCTGAAATAGTAAGAATATTAACAATGTAAAATAAAAAGCTTTGGATTTCTACGTCTTGATAGCAAAGCAAATAAAAATTAATTATTTGCACTTACCATCTTCTCCAATCGTAATTTCCGCTTCAGTGTACTGTAAGCCCTTCTGAAGAATATTTAACAAAGCAGCCGGAGGTACAAGGGCACCATTGATGTTACTTTGAGAAACGTGAGACTCAATTCCAAATGTGTATGCGGAATGATGAAATCCTAAATATTTTATATTTTTAGTTTAGTAATACTAACATACAGACACATACGTATTGAAAATACATAGAAAGAAAACGAAATTTTAACCAACACGTACCTGATTCTTGTAAATATCGATAAACAAGAAAATTCACTTCATCAATAGAAAAACTCATTTTGAACTCATCTATAACATTTCTACACGATGAATCGAAGGTTACTTATTCTTATAATTATGAAACAAAGCTTAAAGCTGTAATTGTATTAGAGTGATTTTATTTCTTAAACTTCTTAAAGAAAGAGAGAAAATTGTTAAAAAAAAAATAATAAAATCACAGCACAGCCGCCACAAGCCACAAGTCACAACCACAGAACCACAGACGATATAGAAACTACTGTGTTATAGAACAAACTATAATACAGAGTACTTTAGTTTTTGTGTAATCTATAGTCTGGTTCATGGACATAGAAGTGTCTGATAATTTTTTTTTGAAGTTAAGTACTTTTTAACAGCAAAAGTCTTCTCTTGAAAATTAAGTTAAAGTTTATTAATATGTACTTAAGTAAGATGGTATAGCTATGGTACGTATTTATAATAATTATAAAGCAAATTTGCAGGATATGATTACAGATGGCCTCTGTTGAATACTATTCCAAAATTTTGTAAGAGTAGGTACTCTGTTAGGTTATTTATTCCTCCTAGCGGCTTTCTATATATACAACGTACTCTGTGCTAGCGGCCTAGGCCTAGAGGCCTAATCTTTTTTGAAGACATCTGTGTGGGGACAGTACGTGACAGTGACATGACATTGACAAACTATTGACTTTGAGTTTGACGACGATACGTTGCTTTACAAATTAATCAAATCAAACGGTGATTACATACAAAATTTTGGTTACATTACATGATTACAATACAAAACAAAGTATGAAAGTAGTCGTGAATAAAGGTTGATTATTTATGTTGTGTTACATGTCCAGGGTTTTGTTCATGTTACTCATTTTAAATTGTATCATCTATGGTTTAACCATAAAACCTGGTCATGACGTGATGTTCAACCGTCCGAATCACAACGGGGTGTCGGCAAAATAATTTAGACCTAAATACAAAACAATTAAAGGTGATTTAATTCGAAAATTCTACATATCTTAGAATTTTAGACTTTTATCGCTCAACTGAATGACTGTTCTAAAATCTAATAATTAAAAATGGATATTTCATCAAGTAATGTACCAGTATTGCTAAAAAAATTATGCGTACTGATGTCACCTGAACCAGGTTTGTTTTGTTTTTTTACCTTGGAAACAAAGATTTTGTTGAATATTTGAGTTGTGATAATTTTTGACACTCAAGTATATGAATACTATACAAGATTTTATTCGTGATTTCTTTATAAAAATAAAGACAGGTTTGCTACACATAATTGAAAAAACATAATATATATAAATATGTATAAATTAATTTTTGTTCATTTACTTTTTATTTGTTTCATGATAGATGGTGTATATGAGCTAGCATTGTCTTACTTATCGTCTGCTAGTGAACCTTCACGGTCAGTAAAAGATGAAGGGATTCTTTGTCAAAAGATTCACTCCCGACTGGCTAGTCTTTCTGCCAAAGACGCTGATAAGTTCAATGAATCCTATGCGAAGTTAAAGAACTCTGTAAGAACTTTGAATAAATATAACCTTATTTGTGTTGAAATCAAAACCCCATATAGAGATAATACAGAGATAATAGTACAGAGCCTAAGTTGTCATGCAACTCATTACTTTGAAAATATGCATATATTATTTATAACTAATTCTGATTTACAGTTCATATTAAAGCAGAGAGTGTCAGTTTTAACACTGCTTCTGGCTTTATCAGAGTCTGCACAACATTCTGATTCTACTCAACAACTATTTCCCATGCCATCTATTGGTATTACAGTAAGTGCTAATAAATCATGTTATCCAATAGCTTATATTCATTAGAATAATAAAGGTCTATATGAGTTTTATTTTTTAGAATTCAGCAATTGGCTTGTCAGGTGCAACATCAAGCACTAGTAAAAGTACTATGGGGTCTGTGGGATGGGGCATCAACCTGCCCAAGCAACAGAGCTCCACACAAAGTCTTCCATCTAACAATAGCAACATGGCAGTTGTCCTACAGACTAGTGGTAATTATTTTCTTTCAGTTCTGCAAGTTCCACTAACACAATCTATGGTGTAACAGATACTCTAATTCTTACACTATAAATAGTTATATAGAATAGATTTACTGTTACTCACTAGTTTATTTTTAATTTAGACAATTACGTTTTTACAGTAGAGTAAGCGAAATTTTTCAAATTACTCTGTGTTATGAAGCAATATTATAACATATACAACTTCATTAAAATAAAACACAAATATTGAGTGTTTTTACGTTTTTAAATTATTAGCAAAATCAGTAAAATCATTTTCAAGTAATGCGCGACCTAGGCATTCATTTATAGAATATGTGTATATTTGTATTTTATTTTCCCAGATCGTGCGAACGAGCGTGCATGTGTGCGCGAGGCGGTGCTGGCGGCGACGGGCGTGAAGACGCGCGCGGCGGGCAGCTGGCCGCGCCCCGTGTGCGCGCTCTATGCGAGGATCGCGCACCTCGGCTTCCTGCACGACCGCCTCAAGGAGTTCATAGACCCAGCTTCTGGCCTTATGCCTCAAGGTGCATTGTGTCGCCAGCCTGACAATTATATATAACAACAACAACAATTAACCTTTATTTGTATACCATAAATAACAAAATTACAACAAATATCTCTGGATTAATAACCATTATAGTAATGATGAGATACATGTGTTATAACAAACATTTTATTTGCAGGATTAATGGGTGAAGGTTTGGTTGCTTCCATCAGAGAGGAGCTGACAGAGTATTACCGCAGTGTAGCATTATTACAGTCACAGGTTAGTGATAGATGATGAATATGATGATGATAGTAATGGTGAAAAGGGACAGAAAATCCCCCAACACTCTTTTAGCACTTATAAAAGCGTGGCAACTTCAATCATTAAATGATTGTTTGATATTTACCAATCAGCATCACAACAATCAGCCAATCGCAATTGAGTCGCATATGCCGCTATAGGCTTATACGAGCCACATGTCAAATAACTGAGAGGAATGTCTGTCTACTAGTCTTTTTTTCGTGGTAGTTATTATGTAACTAAATGTGGCATGTGGCAGGTATGCGAGGGGGAGGGCGGCGGCGGCACGCTGCGGCGCGTGTGCGTGTGGGCGCAGGAGCCGCTGCACCGCCTCACCTGGCTCGCCAACATCGCACACACAGTGCACCACAAGAAAGGTATGTTTTACAAATTACTCATAACCATAAACATTTTATTTTTTTCTACCCTAGTACACAGAACACTAATGTAAACTGTAATTAAAACAAAAAAAAAACGGGTGTAAATGAACTAGGTAAATCAAAGATTGCCTGTTCTGTCTAGCTAATTAAGCTAAGTAGTTGGGGATCAAAATAGGCTTCCAACTAAAACGAGTTGATACCACTGACTGACTGTGTGGAAAATGATTTTTACAGCCTAAATTACCCAACTCATCAGTCAAGTTATGATAAAAAATTAATATAATTTTGTAAGTTGTAAGATAAAATTGTGATTAAAGAAATACTACATTATCATAATTAGTGAAAACTGCAAACAAGACAAACTCCCAATAATATTTTTCTCAAATATCTTTCGTCCACGTACAGATAGCGGTTCGTTATGATTTGACTATACGTATAGGAAGATAGATTATTAATGAATAGTGTCATGATCCCAATAGTGTGTGTGTGCAGGCGGAGAGCTGGCGTCGTGCGTGCACCGGTTCGTGCGGCACGGCGACGAGCGCGTGGCCGCGCTGGCGCGCCGCCTGCTCACCGCGCTCACCTACCCCCTGCTGCTTATGCTCACTCGCTGGTTGCTGCATGGTACCATACGCCCTACATAATCTTCGATCACGACGTAAACTAGATACAATCCTCAACAAAAATTCTTTTAAAAGCGTCCCAAAAAAAAGATGGCATCATTTGTATACGTTTGATCGAAGTACATAACTTATTAAATTTGCTACATAGGTAGTTGATACCCAATCAACAAATTGGCTGCTCCCACAGTGCTGCTCAACTTTTTAATGGGCACATTATAAACTATTCTGAAAAATTACCAAATTTCCGCGTATCGTAATGGGATGTCCCCAGGCAGATCTCGAATGGGCCGGTTCAACCATTGCCCCGAGACTCAAACACATTGTTCTACCTATTATGTTATTATATGAATTTACAAATTATTAAATTCATTAACTAAATGTGAATTCTCAACTCTATACATTTTAAGCACATTAACTCATAATATGAAAAGATTAATTTATACTTATTTTGACTTTCAGGTGAAATCGACGATCCATTTAATGAATTCTTCATAGAAAGCAGAAGCGGCGTACCAATTGATAGAATGTGGCATGATAAGTACAGAGTAAGGTAATGAGTTATTTGCAACTAAAAGTTTTATAAGATCCAAGTTTTGAAAGACTGTTTGCTTTGCTTCTAAGGCCCACCACTGTTATACACACACATGCATAATATATATGAAATGCACAAATAAATATAGTAATAATATGCTTAACATTCTCTTTACTTTTGCAAAATCTTGAACATATCGTCGTCAACGTTTTACTGTCCCACTGTTGGGCACGGATGTCCTCTAAGTCTGTTGTCGGTCTGTCTGTCTGCTAATCTCTAAAACTACTTTAAAATGGGAGGCAGGGTTCTATTCTAGCATGTTGCGTACCGACAAATGGGACGCGAAATTGAGCAGTAAATTATTCTCATTCTTGATTTACTCGATTTTGATGTCCACGCGGACATAAATATAGTAATATGAATGTTAAGGGAATGGATGGTGCCATCGTTCATGACCCGAGAGGAGGCTGCGCAGATCCTAGCGACGGGCAAGAGCGTGGTGTTCATGCGCGAGGCGTGCGCTGACGAGCCCGACCCCGCTGACCACGCCCATCATCTACAAGACCTGTTGAAGCCCAACAATGGTTTCTATTTTTATTATACTTTAAATCTAAACATCATTTCATGAATGGTAGTGGTTGCTGTTTAGCGATAGTTCATATTCATCGTTGGTGCATAATTGAGACGTATTTTGAATGCAGGAGAGATCCCTTTTAGTTCTTAAGAGCTGTAACGCATCCACGTATGACCTTAGATATGTTTTCTATCTTATTGTTGCCGCTATTGGTGACAGCATGCAGGTGGCCTGCACCTTATTTGTCAATAATATAATCAGTTTCGCATAAAGTAAGTGACTTTTTCAGGTGACCAATTGAGGGCAAAAAGCAGAGCATAAGTAGATAGAAACATGAATCGGTCTGTAAGCAGGTAGCGAAGAGAGGGGAGACGTAGGCGAGGGCGGGCGTGGCGGTAGTGTTGGCGGGGGCGGGGGCGCGTGGTGGGAGGCGGCGGGGCTGCGCGCGGGCGTGGCGGGCGCGCACGCGGCGGCGGCACGCCGGCTGTTGGCGGCGCTCTCGCAGCACCACCACCTGCTGGACCACCTCGCCGCGCATCGCCGCTACCTGCTGCTGGCGCAGGGCGACTTCGTACACCACCTCATGACGCTACTACAGTAAGGACACACGCTAGGCCTCTACTGTTCTAGTCACTGTCCACGGACGCGTAGCGCTCCTGTGAATGCTTCATCGACAGAGCTTCATAGTTTCGTTTGTTGGCAGTAAACATACATACATTATCAAGTGTGTAATGATAAGAAAACACGATGTGTCGAAACGATTTAATAAACAGTATCATGTATATATGTGTCATGTATTTGTTGTACCAGGGATGAGTTGAACAAGCCGGCGTCATCGCTTTACGTTCACAATTTAACGTGCACGCTGGAGGCGGCCGTGCGCGCCACCAACGCGCAATTTGAGCCGCCGCATGTCCTCGCGCGACTACACGTCAACCTTTATCCTAACTGTAACTATTGCCCCAAAAAATAATTTGTTATAATTAAAATCTTGCTCCTGACGACATTGTAAATCTAAGCTTGTAATATCATGATATATTATGGTCTATGAAAACGATTAAAAATAATAGGTTAATAATCAAATACACTGAGTAACTGAAAAAACGGCATAATCTCCACATGCCTATTCATACATACGTCCCAGCTTGCCTGCCGAGGTGAATCTGCACAGCGCGTCCGGTAGACCATAGCGTGTATGACATGTTGTTGTGTGTGTGGCAGGCGACGGCCGCGAGGACAACGGGTGGGACGTGTTCGCGCTGCAGTATCGAGTGGACGGGCCGCTGGGCACGCTGTTCCCGGCGACGTGCGCGGCGCGGTACCGCGCGCTCTTCACGCAGCTGTGGCGCGTCAAGCGCATCGAATACAGCTTGCACGACGCCTGGCGCGAGCACACCATTCTGCAGAAAAGACTCAAGTATATGCCCGGTGAGTCACTTTCTTTTTGGATAAAAAGAAAGTCAGGAGACAAAGAAGTGTAGTGTTCAATTTTAAAAAGGTTTTAAGAGATAATAATGATAATCTTTTTGTTTTGTTCTATACATGTGCAGAGGTGTGGGGCCTGATGCGGCGCGTGTCGTGCCTGCGCGCGGAGGCGCTCCGACTGTGCGGCGCGCTGCAGGAGGCGAGCTGCGTGGGCGCCGAGCCCGCCTGGGCCGAGCTGCTGGCCGCCGCCGCCGCGCGCCACCACCTCGACCATCTGCTGCGCTTGCACCTCGCCGCGCTCGACCGCCATTCCATACACGCCATGATACATCACACCACGCAGGTGACAAACAAAAATGCCTACACACTTTATACGATTACATTTTGTTTTTCTATTAAACAATGCTTTAGACTTCGATTACTAATAAACTTAAAAAAACTAATAAACTTTTTCAATTTAGTATAACTAATTGTATTGAACCAAAAAAGCTAAGTGCTACAGAAGGCGGGTTTAATGCTAAATGCTAAAAGCATTCTTAAGCAGCCAACGTTGAATACCCCAAATGATAAAAATATGTTCAAACTCAAAATTACGTATTATTATGATGAACACTATTGCTGCTAATTGATGGTGATGACAAACATATTTTATTACCTTGAAATTATAAAAATATATTGAGCATTATGTAAAAATACACAAGATTTTTTCTAAATAATGGCGGGTTATTTGTTTTTTGTTTTGCTACAGGAACTGCAATCATATTTGGGCAACGTGCTGAACGAAACTTTAGCTTTGCGCAGTTTTGAGACGACTCTGCACACCGGCATCCGCGCTGAGCTCGAGCGACGGGAAGCTATCGAGCAAATGAAAGCCGAGAGGGTTGCAAAAGGTAAATTTTAGTACCTGTAATTGTGTACATTGTGTTAATGAATTATGTTTTGAGGACACAAGTCTAGTATACCATTTTTAATTTGTTTCATAGCAATTAATTTTTGTAATTTTTTAATTTACAAGTACGATTATTATTGTGTAGATGCATTTTTTTTGCAATTACACTCGCACGGTTTTCGCCTTTTTGTAGCTTAACATTTCCATATAAATTGTATTTATAGGTGAATATGCATTTACAACTGCCGACGAAGCCAAGGACAAAGAAAAGAGAAAGATATTCCTACAATTCCTAGCTAACAGAAAAGCTGACTTAAATGTTTGGGCGCGAACATATAGGTAACAAAAATAATTAAAAAGATATAATTATGAAACTTTTAAAACGTTTATTTTTGTCTATGTAGTAAATCCCGTAATACGACACATGATTTCAGGGGGCACGTGACGACGCTGATTCTAAAGCTGGCTCTGCATACAGAGGTATCACTTCAAACGCTAGCGTTCCGTCTTGACTACAGCGACTTCTACAAACGTGGCGACGCCAAGCTCCACGAGCCGCTCACTTATCAGCACAAGCGTCTTAGTGAGATCGGACTTAACCTGGCTAAGGTATTATTACGTATTGGCGTATTTTACACTTGTTTTTTTTTAAATAAATAGATAATTAAAAGATTTGAAATAATCGTAACATTTAAAGGTTTCTGGAATTTGAAGATGGAATTTAAAACATGACATCCCTAAGTTTGCTAAACCTTGAGAGCGTTGAAAGGGCTTGTATGTCATTTTGTAAGATAGTAAAATAAATTTTTGTTATTTTGAGCAAACTCGGCAAAATGCATAGATGTGAAGAGTTTTTGTGATAAATTACATGACAATTACAATACATACATACAATACATGACTAGTACAAAATCTAATATTGTTCATTTAATTTATTGAGATTTTCGTGTTTAGTGTTTTTGTAATGTAACTGATATGACTGTTTTTTTTTTCAGAACAAACTAATAGACCGCACAAAGAAAAAGTGACATATTATCAGGTCTATGGAGCCCCCCAGGTCGAATATTTGTATGCCATGGATTGGTGATCCATATTGGTGATCTTTTTAATAAACACACACTAATAAACAATAACACTCATACTATTGTTCAGTATTATTGTAACTACTGAAGGCGCTATGAACCTCTACGCCCGCCTTGCCGTGCCATAAGTGCGATTTGTGAAATACTTTGTCTAATAAAGTTTTACCTATATTAAATTAATTGTATTATTAAACTATTTTATGCATCATCAGCCACTCATAGTTCCACTGCTGGGCGCAGTTGACAGGTCTCGTTCTCGGATAATAATAATTATTGTAATCATTTGTGAGTAGACTTCAATTCGAATATCGAAAATAAATTGGTTCTTCGTTTTTCAGCAATAGTAAATAATAAAATTATAATTGGCATTTTCTTAAACAATGATGTTCACACCTGAACATTTTTAAATGACCACATTACATACAACATATACATAGGTATATCTATACGAAATAAGCTAGTAGGTACATACCTTTCACTTTTAATTTCTGTAAATAAGTCTAATTTCAATTTCGACTATAAATTAAAGTCAATTTTTTTTAAATTAATATATAATATTAAATATACAGGTAATACTTTTTTAAAGTAGGTATCTCTTCTTAGTCTGTGATTTAGTGACGAACTGCGTTTTTCGGATCTACCTTTTTAATATAATCTTTGGATCTAACTATTCTATAGTTCTGTGATTCATTTAGCCAAAATACCGGAATGCAAAGCAATGACAAACATGTCATCGCTTTACATAATTATGTAGGTATTTAAAAAATATAAAAAGTTTTCAAAATTACTAAAGTCAAAACAAAAGTCAGTTATAATCTTTGTGTTTGATTTTAATTTAACAAACAGATAAGTTTTTTATATCCAAAAATTTAATACTGTACACTGAATTTCACGAGTTATTAAAATGGCATCGTTAGAGTTTGAAAGTTTAGACGAAGAAGTTAGAGAACTTCTACAAAACTATAAATACAAAAAAGCCACCGTCTACGAACCATGCACGTTAGAAAACTATAAAGAATGTTTAATAGGTCTAAATGAGGTAAATATTACGTACGGTTATTAGCTTTATTACAAAATGTTCTATGAGCAAAATATATCTAGTAACACTATTTTTTGATGTTTAAGGAATTAGGGCTCTTCAATATTGATTACGTTTTCAATCCACATGTCGATGTTGAAAATGACTCTCTGCGGGCAGATGCTCTCGTAAAGCTAATTAATGCGGTATGGACACTTCTGCATCACTACAAGAATTCCAAAGAAAAGGAAATGAGATTATCAGAACAGCATCATACTCTTGAAAACAATAACAAACAGCTGATGGTATGTACAATTTCATTATAATTAAAAAAGTAATTAACTGACTCCACATTATGATTGAATCAAATACATTAAAGCCTAATTTATTAATTTATTTACAGACAGTAATTATAACATAAATTGAACTATATACAAAATAAAAATATTTAAAGATATAAATTAAATAAAAATATTTTACTGTGTGACAAAATAAAAATTATATTGATAAGTGATGTTATTCATCATAATTATTATTTGGTATATTAAGCATATAATCTACAAATTCTACAGTATAGGTTTTAAAAATTATGGGATATTGTTGTAGGGCATGTTTAAAACTCTAAAGGAAAAGTTGACAAATGAAAAAAATGAATCCAGAGCATGTGTAGCATCAGCTCAGAGAGTATCAGACCAGTCCAATGAAGTATACCAGAAATTATTGGAGACTCGTACAAAGTTGAATCAAGTGCTGAAACAGAAAGAGACTACAGAAAAATGTCTACAAAACAAGATAACAAGGCTTCAGTTAGAAAATAATAAGTTAATAGATAGACTGAGAAATAAGAACGGTAAACCAAATATTTTATTCTAATAATAAATTGATATTAACTATTC
>DWAV01002243.1:0-11524 GCA_018231305.1 Noctuana lactifera | reverse complement strand
TGGAGTATGCTCCAGGCCTTCCCCGGTTGTGGGGAGAGACCCGTGCCCAGCAGTGGGACATAAAAAGGGTTGAAGCAGGTAAATATTATATTTAAAAAAAAAATTAATAACGACGTCTATGTAAGATACTTTGACCTACATATATTATATACGTACAATATTTCAAGAAATTTAATTACGTGAACAGGCCCCAAAAATCCTGCCCTAAGTGTCAGCTTTACGGCAAACGCCCAAAAAAATGTGTTGCTCACGCCGTAACAAATGCTTGCAATAAATAAATTAGGCTCAGATTCAAGCGCTACAATTTTTCTGAGTTAATTTAAAATGGCCGCCCTCACCAAGATGGCGTTTTAAAGATGGCGATGAAATAAAATGGAGGCGTGTCACGATGACACATGAAAATCGGGCGATGGATTTGTTTTCGACTGCGTCTAAATTGAGAACGACATTTTAATAGATCGTGCGTTATTTTATTTTTGGGATGGAGTTTTTAGAAAAGGGGACGTTGAGAATGGGAAAGGAAGGAAGTTATATTTACACATGCCTGCGTCAGTGAATTGATTATGTAATACCTTTCTATGTGTTTTTATAACTCTTTATAATGAACATCTCTTTCTTCTTTTCTTTGTTGTAGTTCTTAAAGTGTATATAGGTTTGTCATCGTGAACCTGAAAAAAAAACGAATCAATAAATTTTAATGTTTATCACTCGTTTTATGTAATTATTTAAATAGGCCTTTATAAGAGTGTTTTCAACTTGTTTCTATTCGTTACTACCCCAAATAAACATCGGAACCAATTACATCAGGGCTAATTCGATGCTCAATAGTGCACAATGCTTGGCTATCCCGGAATGCTCTTAGGCGCGAGCACCCCGGAAAGGCTCAGCGGGTCATTGACCGCTACATGCCGCATTCTCTTGCTTTTAGCTGAATGAAATTCCACGTGGTCCGGTAAGGACTGATACACACTACAAGTGTGCCAATCAAAATGCTAATAATAGCGAATTTTTTTCATCTCTTACTTCTGTGATTTTTATAAGATTTTATCCATCAGAAAAAAGGGATGAAAATTAAATCACATCATGAAGATATTGAAAGTTTTAGATCATATTGTTGATTGCTATTTTATATCGTTATACGAAGGCCAGAATTTATGGCGGTAGTAACCATTCATTGCATTACTATGGCATACTGGGTTAAACAGAACTACATAGTTGTACCTATATAGGTAGGTCTCAATTGTTTAAAGAGTTAGTTTACATTAACAAAAATTTAAAATCAGTCGATAGTATAGTCGATGGCCTGACCGTTTTCTCATAATATTACTAATAATATTCCCCTTTTTTTGAAAACTCATTACATACCTACAGCAATATTTTGCAACACACAACATTCAATAAATTTACAAAATTAAATTTATAGTTAAAATAAAATAATAATAAAATTAAAAATTATATCTTAATTATTTAAATCAACAATAAATTAAATGATATATTATAAAAAAAGTTTAAAAAAATATTACTCGCAACTCATCTTGACTGGCTAACACGGCTAAAACAAACATAATCACATCATTCCCCTGTTGACGTATTTGCTTCATTCTTTCAAATCTCTATTAAATTTATTGAAGTTCAAAGTCTGGCATCTTTACTTCTTCGTACGCATTAGCTGCCTTTCTCTAGCTGAGTTGATTGAGTTAAAGCTCTTTCTTAAATACGAGTTTTAGAAGAAATGTTTTTTTAAATATTGAATTCTAGAGTTTTATTGTAAATGTACATAGATATGTTTTATCTCGATCGATCCGCATTGGAACAGCGTGGTGGAATATGCCAGGCCAAGCCAGGTTGTGGGGAAGGACCAGTACCCAGTAGTGGGACATAAAAAAGGGTTGAAGGCTAGATATCTATACTAATAATATAAAGCTGAAGAGTTTGTTTGTTTGAACGCGCTAATCTTAGTTGATCATCAAGCGTTACGTTGCAATTCTTAACGCGGGTGAAACAGGGGGGCACAGTTAGTTTATCTATCTAACGCTACCAACTCAAGTGTCCCCTGTCTATAGATATTCCCAAAATGTATTCAACACAGGTGCTGGTACAAAGAGAACCGTCTACAAAACTACACGTTCAGACTTTGGGAAATGACGTGAGGGAAATACAGGCACGATTTATTGAGTATGGAATACTTTGGCATGCAAAATATGGATCGAAGTTGTACAGGAATATTCACTGGCACTGCACGATGCTGCTACCATTGCTGAAGTAATAAATATTAGAAGTAACTATTAGTTAGTTCCGTTACTATTTTTAGCAGAAGTTCCAACCTAGAAGTTGCATTGCTTAACCTTAAGTTTGCTATTGCAATTGTCACTGGAGCCGTAATTGTTCAACCCTGTCACCTTAAGTGATTTTGACAGTCTTTTCTGCAACTATTTTTATAACCCATTCCTGAACATGGGTCTCTCCACATAACAAAGGAAGCAGTAGTGCAGACTTATTATATATAGACATATTTTATATCTTTCTTCCCAGACCTCTAATTCTTACCAGCTGCAATAGATGGTTCACATCAAAATACGGTATTTGACTGACTGCTCTACAATTTTGATGAAACACGTTTTTATATATTCGTCCTAAAACTGTAATACAATTAAAACTATAATTTCGTCTTGGAGTTGTTATATAAATGGGGTCGACGGACTCCAGGGGAAATAAAACTGCGACAAATAAACGCGTCCTTAGAGTTGAGACAGATCAAGACAAGATCAGCACAGAACATTATTGTCTCGGCGGCTGCAAAACTAATTACACTAATTAGTTCATTCACCTTTGTTGCATCTTGAATTTTTGTTGCATGTCACGAAGAAAAATATCGCTTAGGTAGAGAATATTTTAGAATGCATGGATCATGCATGTATGGTGAACTCAGGCACTAGGCTCCTTGCCCAGAGGTTAAAATTGGGCCTAACTTAGGTTCGATTGCACACACCTCAAATTTTTCTCAATTAATTAATCACTTGTTTGTTTTACGGTGAATTAAATCATCCTGAAAAAAAATGTACTATCTCTCTGAAACTTCCTAATGTTCTCAAAAGGCATGTAAAGTACGCCCTTTGAAATATGTTAATCTTTGCCCTTGGACATAACGAGTACCTACCTATATAACCATCATAATATAAATAGACGATTGATCTTTACCAAAGCATACAAATCAATGTACCAATCATCAATGGTATTAAGGTACTGAATATTAATTGAAATGTTTGGTCGTATTCTGAAGGGAATTAAAAGTCAGCAGTCGGGCGGACAAATGAGCGTTCAATTAATCTAGCGAGGCTATTCGGGACTGTCCCGCGAGCATCGTAAATCTTGCGACCCGCGGCCTGTCGTAAATGTCTGTGCATATGTAAGTAGAGTAGTTTATTTCAAGTGTATATGTTATTAAGAAGCGCGCATAGCCCCGCTGGTAGTGTGGATCGCAAGCGATCATATTGTTAAGCAACGTCAGTCGCGGTCGGTAGGTAAGTACTCGATGGGTGACCGCTAGTGGCTAATTTCATGCGCGCTTCCGTGCTTCGGAGGGCACGTTAAGCCGTCAATTCCGGTTGGTATCGATAACTTTTGGCGGTTTGACAACATCCGACACGGGTTGGCCACTAACCCGTATCTCCAC
Organism: Noctuana lactifera; assembly: GCA_018231305.1. Taxonomy (NCBI): domain Eukaryota; kingdom Metazoa; phylum Arthropoda; class Insecta; order Lepidoptera; family Hesperiidae; genus Noctuana; species Noctuana lactifera. The sequence continues at coordinate 7,851 of DWAV01002243.1, read as the reverse complement.
CAGTCCTCATTGGAGCAGCGTGGTGGAGTATGCTCCAGGCTTTCCCCGGTTGTGGGGAGAGATCCGTGCCCAGTAGTGGAACATAAAAAGGGTTGAAGGTATATGCTATTACAGCTATTTTGTTGAATTGAATGTAAATATGGCACGTTATCAACGGTTCTAATAAAATCGCGACTTGACGACCGACGGGAGCTTATGAGGCGGGACCTCGTGATGGTCAGAATCTCGGGCATTCCCGAAAACTACACATGTGTTAAGCCGTTTGTACTTATACAAATTAAAAATCATACATAAACACGCCACATTGTTTTCTGATGAGAATAAGTATTTTCTTGCAGTTAGTTTTTAGATCGATAACTTTTGCGATAAAGTTCAAAACTATTGAATATACTTATGAATAAAAAACTTAAGATTAAATCGGGAAACTGAATATGCTAATATAATAGTATCAAGTAGGTTATTTGTTATATTTATGTACACTTTTTTGAGTAATTGTTTTAATACACTTACGGAAACTTAGTTAAAATATAATTTGTGATTGTCATGGAACAATCAGTATGTGATTTAGCTTTGTACCTCCTCTTAATTTAACTAAATATTTTGCGTTTGTAATTGAATGCAAATGATGTTATAACTAAATAGATGAGCGGTCGAGTGTGCAATTAATCTAGCCAGTAACTGTTTGTCCGTTCGGGACACTCCCAGGAGCGTCGTAAATCTAGTACACCCGCGGGCTGTCGCGTCTGGGTACTATGCAATTACAGTACGTGTAGAACAAACTACTGCAATTTTTACCAGTCGTGTGTAGTGCAACGACGTACGTCGCTTCTGTTGGTCATTAAAGCTGTTTATTACATTTAGTGTCAGAATTATAAATTATTAATTTGAATTTCTGGTAGTGTAGATTACAAGTGATCTCACTAATTTACTAACCACGAGCGCGGTTGGTACTGTCTTGTGTGACCGCTAGTTGACACTTTTTCATGCGTGCTTTTGGTCTCCGGAGGGTACGATAAGCCGTCGGTCCCGGCTGTTATCAACAGATAACAGTCGTTAACACAATAACAACATCCGACACGGGTTGGCCACTTAACCGTTTCTCCACCAATCCGCAGTTTAGTCTAGTTTAGTCAATGTCAAAAATTTAAAAAGTTTAGTCAGCGTTGCATAATTTTAGAAAAATATTTTAGGAAAAAACAAACATTGAAACATAAGAATATAAACTAAGTATCCAGACCTAAAATTTTTAATTCACGACCTAAATGGCTAACACTCAGCCTACACCGTGAGAGCCCACATTCCGTAACATCTCGCCACAATTCTCCACAGCAGGGAATCACGAAAAGCAATTCATGTAAATAATAATGCAACCATCGCTTTATGAATGATCAGCGGCAAAACTACATGGCTATAAACTATAAGCAAAGTTAGACGTAAACAGTAGTTACCTATTTCTTATAGAAAATTTCCCATAAACTCCGTCCATGGAGGAAAATTCCGTGATATGGCATCGTAACATCGCCGCTTACTGCGCGGCAGCACGGCAAGAATCAGTTACTAACATATTTTACTTGCTGGTCTTACTAATAACTAACGATCGACCAGCGGTAGGACATCATTTTGGATATTTCATGGCTGATACTTTCAAAAATATTAAAGCGATGTCAACTAAAATCCATTGTACGAGTAAAGATCAATTGATGAATCTTTTTTTACTTTTTTTTATCAAAAGCGGATCTTTTAGAACTAACTTGTGTCTAAAAAACTATTGTAAAGAAAACATAACATTCTCTTTGATGCTCAGGCGATCCGTGCAACGGACCGTATTCATATTTCGCTTGGTCGCTTGCTATTTTTTAATATTTTTTTTGTGATGTTTAAAAATAGGGGAATTCCTTAATAATGCATCGCTCAAGTTAAACAGTCGACAGTGAACCAAGTCTCTCATGGGAAATTCCACGATCCCATAGTTCTATGTAAACATGAATAGATAAGAATCGTCGAACTTTGTGACTCATGGTTGGTATTAGAATAATGCAAACTGAAATACTAAATAAAAACGATTTGATGATTTTTTTCCAATAATTACTTTATACTTATTACGTTGTTAAAAATACACACCTCATGCATTTTACTGTAGATGTCGCCAAAGGTTAAATATGAAACGAACTTCTTAAACAGAAAGACGGAGGTTTTTTCGGCGTCGATTCTCTAAACGTAGGTCTTATTTTTCAGTAGTATTAATAATTCATTTCATATTCAAATTATACTAATAATTCATGAAGAACATTTCCAATTATGTATGTAATAAATTTTTGCACATATTTTTTAAAACAATACTTATTATATACAACAAAAGTATTAACTTAAGTATCTAGTATTACTTTCAGTTTTGGTAGTTATTGGATAAAATATTTGGTTTTGTCTAACCCGCAACTATACAGCCAAAACTTTATTATAAAGTCTTTGTTACAGCATTCGCATAACAAACGGCACGCCCTGACGTAAACAGTCATTTAGCGACCTCCATGTAAATAAAAGGAAAAATTCTACGTGGAAATATGTTCCGATTGTTCGCGACAACAATGACCCCATACATTCAATACGTGACCAGAGTTTTGTGCAAAACGAATGACAAACATGGACGTCTATTTGTAAATTGAATGCAAAAACATCGAACATATTCATAATTATTATGATGAAACAAAAGAGGCTTGTGTGCTATTTAAAATAAAAAAATCGTTCATTTTGACAACATCACAACAGTACAATAATAACAATTAGGTAGGTACTCAGAGAGAGTTAGAAGATGCTGTAATGAGCTGATAAAAAGTTCACAGCCTGCCCTGTGAAGAACATGAATGAACAGTTTTCCATGTGTCCCATGTGAGTCACGTAATTTAATCATAAATTATAAATATTTTATTACTTTTTCGATATTATTATATTTCTTATCAAGAATACGAAAACATATAGTAGATTTGAATTGAAGTTAAGTAACCTACCTATTATACCTACTCATTGTTATAAATATTTATATGGATAGTAGCAAAATGTTGTGCGAATTTTTTTTTCCTCTTATAAATATTTAATAATATGAACAAAATATAAAAGAGGACTAAACTAAAAAAGACTAAAATAAACAGTTGAACTAGTGAGACTTTTTGTCGGAGTAGACAACATTTAAATTATGAAAGTAAATGAATTTAATTGAGACAAAAAATACAGAATTTCGTAAGGAAGTCACACACACATATAAGACAACAGTTAATATTGTCCCATACGCGACTAACTGAATGAACACCTGAGGGACAATTCCTTCCCAACACTAATTGAATGAATGGAGTGGTTGTTTACTTTGTCTACGTTTGCTTAGGCACGAGGTTCCGGCCTCAATTTAGACGTTTTAGGGTAAGATCACATAATGTACACGGCTAAATACGATTGTTTAGTATAAACGTTATGGTATTAGGTTTCTGGGGATAACATGTACGCTTATGTGTAACGTTACTTAACATTTTCTACGAGGCTGATACAGATGAGTCACTTAAGTGACCTACACGTTTAGGCTCTGACATTTTAATTAATTCATAACTTGCAAAATTAGGGACCGCCGAAAAAATTCCCATTTCTCGACCTAAGTTATTCATGGACCCACATTATGGAAACATTCCGAACATGTTACATTATTAAAATTTATGACCCTTCATTACAAAATGTAATGAATTGGTCTAACATGTGTGTACTTTGTAAAGTTATGATGAGATTTAATACTAATAAAAATTGTTAAACATCCCTGAGGGCATTGACATCCACACATAACCACAAATTGTTTAAAGTCCTATGAAAAATCATAATTAGACGCAATATTATCAATGATGATTAAGTTTTTCACCACGTTTTTACGGACAAATAGGTACGTAACTCACATATTAAGTAATTTATCTTACTTATTCTCAATATCTTAAAATGATTTTATCTAATTGTAATCCCCGATTAGAATTATGCCATGTACCTACAATAAAATTTATTATCCGTTTTTAAGCGCCCTTTTGGCCAAATATGACCGGGAGAAATAATGCGTAAGAGTATAGATAGGAAGCCTTTTTACTGAAATGATGTCTACATTAATGTCAAGGTCAAATGATGTCATGAATAAAAGGAATATCTAAAGGAATATCATCTAATGAACTATAATAGAGATTGACGAAGATCTTTAGCGATCCCGGATCAAAGGGATAAAACATTAGTTCATCAATAGTTGATGACAGTTGTGGGATAAACGAGACAGTAAGAAAATGAACAACTAATTAAAAAAATAACTCAAAGCTACAAACTGCGAGTAAATAATAATATTATAATTTGCAAGAAACGAAAAACTTTGCTGTTTAGATAAATATTATCAGTGCGAATAACTAAATAAATTTATTTTAATTAATTCAGTTCATAAACCGAATTAAAATAAAAAACTCAATTAATTAACCTGGTACTTTCGTAATTTGAATTTCTAAAGATGTTGAAACCGCAAAGGGTCTATTTAGTAACTCTAATATTCTAGAACGTGTAATCTGATTTTACTGAGGTTACTTTGTATTCTAATTGTAAATGTTTAGGGCTATTTTGAAAACATCTTTCATTAATATTTAACCGTTGTAAGTGTAACATTACTATCATAGCCAAAAGTCCACCTAAAACTAATGAACTGACTAATATTTCTTTCGAAAACTCTTATTGTATTTTAAAAGATATTTAATGTAAGCTATGGACATGTCAAAATGTGGCGGATGAAATGCTCTTCGCGTTCATGGCAAGTTCTAAATTAATTAATTTGTATCTAACAAAATGTTTCTCCCATCCAGCCTCTTAATTTTTATTCCATGGATTGTCGATGTAATTAATAATTACTGATGACAATAAAGACTTTTGAAAAGATAAGAAGCTCTATTACTTCATGAATATTCTTATAAGAAAACGAAGCACGCCTCGAGGTCATGAAATTTCATAAAAACTAAGCTAGAACGCAATTTCATAAAACAAAAACAGGTGTTCTCTTGGGGCAAAACCACGGCCATTGGCAACTCTCGCTGGCTATCTGCGATCCACTACGTATAGGTACATACTATACATATAATGCTGGGTGTGAGTCAAATTTCCCTAAGGAGAACCATGTGGACGGTAGGTAAGTACGCCAGATTGCAACGCTTTATTTTCCTGCAACTTGCTTTATGATATTACGAAAGTTTTATAACATAGTGCTAAGTTTCGAAAAGACCAAGGAAAAATATTCATATAAAGTATAAACAATAAAATATTTTAATTATTATAAATTGTACCTTAAGTATATTAAACAGTCTAACTTGATGCTTTGTTCTCATAGTGAATATCATTTTAATCTTATTTAATTTTATTGTTTGAATCATACGAACTATGGGCACTGGTAACTTATTATTAGGTGAGACAGCCTAAAGCATAAACTATACTGTTTCACTGTAGATTAGGAAAGAAAAAGTAAAGCGAAAATAAAACCTGAACCTTTTACAATTTGGCTGTCTTGAAAAGACGCCGTCAAAATAAGAAGGGATTTTATTACGAGTGTTTCAAGTTTTTTGTCCGCAGACACTAGAAGTGTCGAAATGGAAATAAAAGCAAATAACAGCTAAGACAACTCTTGGAGTTAAGATAGATGAAAAATCTTGCAGACGAGAGAGGATTTCTAAATGTGGTCTGAGTAAAATGTAGTGAAAATTTTGTTGCACAACATTTATTCGTAACCCGATGGCAGTAATCGCGCATACGTTCAGTTATGTTCGCAATAATGTACATGGATGTTTTATTTACAGTTTATTTTTATTATAAGACAACAATAAACAGTAAAACTTGTAATAACACGATTTCGAGCTAGAAGGATTTGTATTGGACAAAATTATTTTTCTAAATTTGTGGACTTCACATGCCTTTCGAGAACGTTAAGAAGAATTCTCAGACTGCAGAGAACTGCAGATTTGTCACGAATTTTTCATTCCTGAAAAGAGAGTGTGATTGAGTAATCAAACCCGGACCTATAGAAAGGGTAGGCTAAAATTAAACCACTAAGCTATCGCCACTATTAAAAGTGTAAAACAGTATAATTAGAAATTTGCATTTAATACCTAATGAAGATGAATGAATTAATGATGAAAATAACGTCCCAATTTTCCAATCAACTTTGGTGATGATATCCGTGCCCTTTTCAGTTTTTCTACAAATTAATAGCTTTTACTATAATTATGGACAGGACCATCATTGTCAGGACGAAAAAGTAAATTACCATTGATAGACACTTGTCGCATCACTAGCAGCGGAAGGATGAGAGAAAATGAGTTTCGGCTATAATCTACGAGTAGCTAACATGTTGTACGCAACTGCTTAGTATTTCACAGGTCTCCCCAGTATTCAATTCGCTCCTCACCACTAAAGGATGGCAGTAAGAAAATGCTACATTTTTAGTAATTTAGCCTGTCCAATCTATCTATATATTATATTTTCCCGCGGGTGCTCTCGGGTTATAAAAATGGTTGCAGGCTGGCATTCTTAAGTTCAGTTTATAAGTGAGAAATAAGAAAATAAGAATTATTTATTTGTCATGGAGACCTACAACATTTTTTTAAGAAAGAAGGAAACCAAAATTTAAATAAAATATGTACATAAAGTGTTTTAGATTGAAGGCAGACTATGGTAGACATATATCACGAAATAAACAAGGTTAAAAACTCCTTTTTTTTTCTTATTGAGTTTGCATGTGCATGCGTTCTATGACAAAGGGAGGGCGATGTTACGTGCACGTAAAAGTAAAGGTAAAAGTACGTCGTAGTGGCGAAATGTTGCAAAGTAGTTTTGCTTGTAGTAACGCTTGAAACAATTAACATCACGAAATGGATTCATTAAATTCAACATTAAGCTGGTTGTTCGTAACACGGGCCCTACACTTACTCGTATTTGCACAATACCTAAAATATCTTCGCTCAAAGCAACCTTTTTGAATGTGAGACGCCAACCCAGGCCAGACATCACACGGACCATTTCATTTTCATTGTGGCTAACGCTGTTTTATGCGTGCAATAAAAACCCGGGGCACGTTTGCGCCTCCTATTAATATGTATGAAATTCAGAATCCTCTACAGAACCCTTGTACTCTATTGAGCCGTAAGTGTAAAACGAGTTTCTTTACCGCACGTCAATAATCAGTTTCAATAATAATAATAATAGTTTAATAATAAGTTAGTATGTTTGGTTGACTTTCTAAGGTCTATGTTATGGAGAAATATTTTAGTAATGGCAGTACAAGCCAGTATCAAAAACCTTATTCTCTAAACCTACTTATCGCATGCACAGAGACACAACCACACCCATGTGCGTACACACACACACACACACACACATACACACACACATTTACACGCATAGACACATAAAAAATTAATAGTTCTCGACAACCATTGTCCGTACATTATATACATTCTGTTTTAGCGTTTTTTCATTTTTGGCTAGGAACATGTTTTTTAATTTGATACATTTATTCTAATTGCATTGCACTTGTCCAGATAAATCATATGAGCCACAATTCAATGGTTTACTAGTAGTCACTGAAGATTTCCACTATCCGTCTCTTCACTCCGCCATCAGACCACCTCCGATATACCTAATTATTTATTAGTCCTTGATAGATGTGTCGACCTCCGGCCCGATGGATTCAAGACCTGAGGAAGATAGCGGGAAACCGTTGGATCCACAGGGCACAGGACCGGACGGAATGGCGCCACTTAGGGGAGGCCTATGTCCAACAGTGGACCTCGAAAGGCTGATGGATGGATA
>DWAV01002242.1:0-11528 GCA_018231305.1 Noctuana lactifera | reverse complement strand
CGAATAACGTCATTAAATTTAAAGAAAAAATCTACAAGGAGTCTCCTTACTACGCCCCAGGAAAGCGTGGTCGTTAATGAGAAAAATTATAATAAAATTCATAGTTATACACATTCCACCACTAAAAATAAACGCAATTATACTTGCTTTAAAGAAGTTTATATAGGTACATGCTCGACGCATTTTCATAACAATTTGTAAAATTATTTCAGGAAGGACATGAAAGAAATTCCAACGAGAAATGTAGTGAAATTTTCAAGAATATTTTTAAGTACCTACGTAAAATTAAATGAAAGTTTTTGGATAGAACGTATGTATATGGTATTCTGTATTTCTTAAACATATAAAGTACCTAGGTATCTGTGGTTGTTACTCAATCATGCAAAAATGGCTGAAAGGATTTGAACGCAATTTAACACACAGAATGCAATAAATAAATAAAGTGGTAGTAGGTACTTATCTAAGTAAAAATAGTTCTGTTATTCAATAACTGTAAAAAACCGGTAAATTATTAACAAGTTTGTTTGAAATTATTTGTGAGTCATTCAAAATACTACGTTTCGTGTTGTTTAGATAGATAATATAATGAAAAATATAAATACCTAGGTATATTACCTATATAAAAGCGAAGAGTATCGTGTTGTTACAGAAAAAAAGGTTTATATTCGTATAAAGAAAATTGATCCATCGAGAAAAGCCCAGTAGAAAAATAAAATGATTTTACTCCCACCTCGTTATCATGAAGGTATCGAATGCTGCTTTATTAAACTCGGGAAGAGAAAGCGACATACAAGATGAAATGGGGAAAACATTTTATGAATATGACGGAACCGCAGAAATAGAAATGATCGGATACTGTGCCAGATTACTTTTACCCAACGATTTAGTCACATATAAAAAGCTGGGACGAAATTCCATGCTTTTGAGAATTGTAGGTATCCCGTTTATTACGTAGACGTAAGGGAAGATGCAATAAAACATTTATGTTTTGAGCTTTTATTTTCTATTTTTAAAACGTCTTTAATATACTAATTAGATTTTTAATTTTATATTTTATGTGTACCTATGTTTTATTATAGAATTAATAATAAAAAAAGTATGCCATATTTAGATTTATGATTAATTTTATTATGTTAAGGATGATAAAAAATTTAAAAAACATTTTAGATATTTTTTAGAAACAACTAGGTATAATACTCTAATAAATGAAAATAAAATGAAAGTAATGTTCCTAATTCATTTAACATAACTTTTTCCTTTTTGCATTATCTTAAAAACTTATCCAGTTATTTCTTAAAAAATAAATTATCAAACAAATTGAATTTCTAAAATAGAAACTAGAATTTAGAGCATACTTAACAATAACAGCAGTTTTTAAACTTTAACAATATATTCCTAACTAAGAGACGGAAACGGATATGCTACAAGCTACAAGTCCGCAAGCGTAAAATTCTTTAGCGGATTAAAGGAGTGAACTGAACAAAGTTTCGCTCGTATGTAACACTCGGATGTTTCATTAAAACTTCATATTATAACTTTTTTTCTCCTTCTTAATATGCAGCTAGGAAACTCTAAGTTGGCAATTTAATTACTTTGTCTACTAATTGTATTCAGTCTGGTCACGGCGCGGAACAAGGGGTTCAGCATTTTGCATTCGAAGTTATGCTTTGCAGCAAAAAATCTGAAAAAATTACATCCAATGTTGCTAATTCTCTTTATGACTCACATATTAATATGTTAAAATGATTAAAAATTAAATTATGAACTATACTTAAGTGTGCTTACTTTGGTATCACAACACGTGATACATGTTTTCATATTGATGTTTCGATATCTATAAAAATCAAAACTTTATAATTAGATTAAAATCTTGGATTTTTTATTTTTATCACTTAACTATGGAATGTAATTCTTAGGTTTTTTTATTTAGTCGTCATAAAGAATGTCAGATAATAATATCGTTTGCTTCCGCGCAGACTGATCTTATCGAACGAATTCCTGGGACAGATAATAGGTATAATTGGCAACATTAATATATGACATGGTACTATATTTATAATGCGACTGTATCTCTAGTTGTTCTTCTTCCTAATTTAAAACGTCTATGCTTTTATGTTACAACCTAACATACACATTTCTTCTCATTATAATAAAGCCTAGCCTACGCCAAACTAGTTTATACTGAAATCGGGTTTGGCTGGTAACATATTATTATAGATATGTACTTCAACCACTTCCGCTACATTAAATTTTTATGGATATTTCTATTGCGGATATTTTTATTCCAGAATAAAAAGATAGATAACACTCATAAGTAGAATTCATGGAATTCGCGAAGTAACGCTAGCGAAAATAAATTGTGATGCAGCGATCGTACCGAGAGCGTTACCGGCATCGGTGCAGAAATACATCGCCTGAAACACTGATAATGTATGAACAAATCGGAGTAAAAACCTTCAATAACATTTAACCATACCGTTATTTATGTTTCTGTAGGTACGTTTTAAAATATAATTGTTTGTTCATTTCACCTTTATGGGTATGAAAATAGCAAGAAATTGTTATTTCTAAGTTAAGCACAAGTGAAAATTTTAATATTTATTCCTATTTATATAAAAATGTGCTTTAATAAAACGTATTACGGTTTTACTAACAATCACATTATTACATCACTATCACTAATAATGACTTCAGTCAGAAATAATGCAATGATTTCAAAATTTCGTATTTATTTACTGTCAATATTAAGGTAGGCTTTTAACAAATCAATATTTTTTTGACCTTCTGTTTAGCCTTCCTCTTATGTCTATTAAACGTAAGATACCTAACATTATGTACCTAATGGGTATACCGCACTATTTATTCTTCTTCAAATAAACAGCTCTTAACAGCGAATATAGTTATTACTTTACGAGATATAAGTAGTTCATTAGCGCCAGCTTTATAACAAAAGGCTGATGAATAAGCGAAATAAAACTTTTCTCGGAATAGCGCTGCAAAATAGAAATTTAGTCAATGAATGTCAGAGCTTAAGCAAGTCACGTCTAGTGCGCCTCGTAAACCGTTTTACGCTTTACATAAAATACGAGTATCGCGAATTAAGGACTGTCTTTAATACCCTATTTGGTACATAAAGTACGCAGTTCCGATAGCTACGTGCTATAGTATCTGTTTTCTTCTATCGACATGCTTCTTTTGACAAAGTTAAGTAGTTGGACTCGACTCTTGTCCTGTATTAGTGTCCATTACATTAGCCTGAGCTACTTTGTGTTCTTTGTGATAGTCGCGAAGAAAAAAGTATTTTGACAAAAACATCGAGGTCAGCGTCCCGGGGGTTGGCTATAGAGCAATACTGGCATGAGACGCAGTACAATAGAGCCGAACCCCCTCTTTGCTTCATCGCAACTTGCCACAATACGACTTTCCGAACCTTTCTCATTTCGTTTTTGTTTTGCTCCTCGTTGTTGTCGCGGTCGCAGATGTTCCTACGAAAGCGACGGCTCATCTACGGATTAGAACCCGTTAGGTTTTCGTATTATGTGCCCTACATTATGTACCCAAAGTTGGCTGGCAAATATTTTGACGGCTATCGTAATTTCCACGTTTTGTTCTTCCAGTACATTTTGACCCTTTCTTGTAATTTCTTTGACCTTTTCTTGTAATAGCAAACAAGTGACAGTGGTAAAGAAACCAATTTACAAATTGTACGCAATAAGATAACTACGGCAAGCCCTATTTCGTGTTATACTATCTTCGATACGAGAACCCACGTTTAAGCATTTTTGTAATACCAACCAGTTTTTGTGGAGTACTTCATTAGTAGCGCAGTAATTAGTGTTCTCACACTAAGAGCTGTGTGAGGTGTCTGGTTCCGGGCCATATTATGCTGACTTCGCATAGTGTAATTGAAGGTGGTAAAAGCGAAGATAGTACCTATAATAAGTAGCAAGATACACCTTTTATTTTCTTACTTGTTAATGGATATTTTATTATTTAAAAAAAAGTATTTTCGGCTAAAGCTACTCTTTTTTTAATTTGTTGACCAGACTATAAAAGCGTAGAAGCCACCAGCATACTACGGCTCGATGTCAGACTTGCTACAAATGTTAATTTTTTCATTCATAAAACTTATCCTACTAATATTATAAATGCGAAAGTAAGTAGGGATGGATGGATGTTTGTTACTCTTTCACGTAAAAACTACTGATTTGATTTTAATGAAACTTTACAATAATATAGCTTATACATCAGAATAACAAATAGGCAACAATTTATAAAGATATTGTGTGAATTGTTCGAAATACTAATTCTGCGCAGACACAGTCACGGGCAGCAGCTAGTGTGTTTATAAAATAGTATTTAAGACCTACTTTACTTTACTACTAGATTATTTAGTTTCTTTTATATTGACTTTAACAATAAACATTCTCTATAACTAAACTTGCTTTTAAAGTCTTAATATTACAAACTAGGACTTCTTTTGTGTAGCAGCAAATTAATTGCTTTATAACAAACAGGAACTACGTTATTGTTCAACATTGTACAAGGTTCAAATATCTTGAAGCAACTGCGCGAATATCCAACACTACATTAGAATTCGGAAGTAGCGGATAAAGCAGACAATTTACATACAAACTCACATTAACGAAAGGATACCAAACCCGGCACTCCGCCATCGCTTTCCATAAAGAATATGGCTTTTTAAAGTTGAAAGTTGATCAACCGTCGGTTGTAAGAATTGTCAGGTACGTATGTTTTGTTAATAGTTCTGTCAAAGTGATTTAAACCCAACAACTATGTTTTAACATACGATTCTCCAGCTAATATTGACGTCTTTGTTAACTCACATAATGTTCAAAGTACCCGGATGACTGAGCTTGCTCGGTATTGTTTTTTGGTAAATCGAATGAATGGAATTGACATCTTATTACCTGACATGACATCTTATTTCATCACCATAGCAACGGACAATGTAAAGAAGGCAGCTCATGTTTCCAACATAAAGTGGGAGGCACACCGCAGACATTGTAGCAGGTCTTCATTGCCTGAAACATAGATAAAACCATTTTCTAAAACTGAAAGCTAGTTAGATTGATTTATCGCCGTAGAAACCCCCGGCATACTAAATTTGATGAAAATCGTTGTAGCCGTGTCCGGGATTATATACCTATATGTACATACATATATTATGTATACATATATTATGTATATATGTATACAAGAATTTCCCGTTTAAAAGTACAAGATCAAAGAAAGTTATCAAAAGGAAATCATTCTTTCAAAAATTAAATAGACACAATGACAATAGATTTGAGATTGAAGGTGTCTACGGATTGCAGAGACCAACCATAGATAGCGTTCTCCTGTCAAACCCGTTTATTTCAACCCGTGAGTCTGCTTTACATTATCCTTGAGTGTTGCGTTTTCGTAATTACATAAGTACTTGAGTATTCAATTTGTCCGGGTAATTTAATTAACCTAATTTATTAAAGCCGACATTGTCCTGTGTGGATCCATTTATAATTTGTACATGCTCGTATAGATACACTGTTGGTCTTTCTGTCTATCCAAAGAGCTGTAATTTGATATATACTCGTGTTATACATATTAAACACGCTAAGGTATGATAAAATCTTAAAAAATCATTGAAGGCACCTCCCTCACTTTGAAAAGTAAGGATAAAAAAATATTCCAAAGTGTGGGGTATTGAATTAATGTACGGGGATTAATCCATTTTGGATTGATTGATGGATCCTTTTTTGGGGACTTGACTCCTGACCCAACAACCCATAAGTGTCGTTTGTATGTGTAATTAACCTAAGTATAAATTAAGCTCTATATTTAGTGGATTAAGTATATTTTATTTAACACATCACCTAAGATTGCTTTAAATATATTTTTAGTAAATATAGTTAAACGACCAGGTCAAATAGTTGGTAGTGGTATCGTTGTATACTTCACAACATTTTCCAGCGCCCTATAGCAGTATTAAACCTTTTAGGGCACTGCAAAAATGTTTTGATGTCCTTCAAAGAGCGAGGGAGGGCTCAGGTAAGCATTAACGAGCAGCCCGCCGCCGCTCCGGTTGCAAAGTCTGGCCGGTGTCCCGAGAAAATTACGCGAAAATTTACATAATAGAGAATCCGTGGCTGCCCTACTCCTTTGAAAGTCGGAGCTCCGAGCCCGCTTCGAGTGACACCGTCCTACATTAAATTAACATCTCTCTCACTTTGTTTGTGAAGTCTACACTGGACTTATTTGAGACAGTTAAACTCGTATGGGCGCCTATGATAAGTTACTGCGCGTTTACAATTTTGTTGTGGAAGACCTTTGTGGGTTGGGCTATTTTTGTTTTTCATTTAATTAATAACACTGTTATGGTAATAACATTGGAAGGGTTATTTTCATTGCGTTAATGTTTGTATGTGTTACGGTAATGTTGGTGATTATCATAATGGTAAAGATGGTTCAGGTACTGGTAGTGGCAATTAAATGTTAGTTATCACAATAGAAACCACTCGTTTTGCTCACACCGTATTTGCAGGACTAATTGTCTCAATTTTCTATACAATTTTCAGTCTCATAGGAGCAGGTACATATAGAGCTGTTTAGCTTGCAATTAAGGAAACAGAAGTAACAATTTAGCAAAATGCTGAACTAAGATCAATGGTTGACGTAATTGGGTAACTGGCGCGAGTCATTAGATAATAGGATAATAGCAGATGCGGCTCACAGCTCTATGTAGAGCAAACGCATCGTTGCGTCTTTTATTCACAATGCCTTCCTTTGCTGATGCAAGCAATACTTAGACTGTTGCTGAAAGTTTTATTTTAATTCTATAGTAATATACACGCTCATAATTTGATAGAGTTGCATCCTAATGAAAACTATCACATTGGTCATTAATATATCAATATCCCACGATTTCCTTAATTTAAAAATTCCTTCCTTTTATTCTCTTTCTTTCCCGTGGGAACCATTCAGTGAGACGTTTTGTCCATTTAGTTATTATGTAAGCTACCTGTCCTCCCCAATGCCATTTTTTTAATCTAATTCTTCTTTTTACATTTATTAATTTAGTTATCTTTCTTACACTATTATTGCCTTTCTATTTTATTTATTAAATCTCCAAATAATTTATCTCAACATTAATATTTAACTAATGCAACAAGACAATTATCAGCAAGCATATCTCAACTTGAAACTGTCAGGTGAACACAAAGTATACAAACTGCTCACAGAGGATCTAGCTCCATAAATTCGAGGAGCATTATTGTGACATTCCAGAATGAGTAAGAGCTCATAAGTCGACCTATATAACGGTGTTATTATTGGCCGGCCGACTGCAAGTTACATTAAGTTTCCACTGCGCTACAGCTTAAGTTAGCGTCTTGGTTCCGCAACTATTCAGCGTCTACGAGTAGGTATATATCCATTAGCTAGTCCGACCATAAAATCTGCTGCAAACTTTAATACTTTCCGCTCTTTGCTTTTGTGCTTAGATGTGTAATTAGAGTTAGTGTTTTGATGTAGGTTGGATAATTTTTTTGTGAAATTAATATGTTCATTCACTATAACATGGTATTAAAAATTGTCATTTAAGTCCTTACTGACTTAAATATTTCAGTGGTAAAGGAAATACATTTGAAATCAGATTACTCATACTTACAAAAGTTCACAAAGCTCAGTAAAGCCTTTTCCCTGTTTCTGGCAACTACCATAGACTGAACTTTCTAAAAGTTTCCGCGTCAGGTCATTATAGCACGCTCAGCCCAACTCAGTTCGAGGCTTAACAGAGAGGATTAGGTAGGTTTATAATATAATTTTTCAAATAGTATGTAAGTGTGAAGTATATAAATTTTCTCTTTTAAGGGTACCTATAGGTACAATACATGGTATAAAACATGAAAGTAGTACCTAAGTTGTTATTCTTGTTATATTTATGTTATAAATATATATAACAATTTTGCACAATGGCACAGAATTTTCAATGTTAAGATTAGTCCAAGGCCCCAAATTTGCTCTTTCATAACCCTTATGACACCATAATAACATCATTATGGCACCACTGTCACTGAATGATCGGTATTGTGTACTCGCAATTGTCTGACTGCCCCAATAAGCGACTCTATTAACGATTTTATATAAAGATGTATATTTTATGTGTTATCGAAGACATATGTAATTGGTGTTTACTATATAGGTGTCTATTTGTCTGTCATTGTCTGTCTCATCTCTGTGAAATAAAATTTTTTGTTAACAGGTACAAAACCTGCTTTTAATATAACAAACACATTATATCAAATGGCATCCGTTTAAGTCAAGAACTGTTAGTCTGATTGCAAATTACTGAGGACGCCTAATTCATGTTAACGTACAACATGACCTGGTACGTATTATAAAGCCGGATCTAAATCGATAACAGTAGGGACGTTTCATCCCTACCATTTATAGTTTCATAAATAATTCTGTGTAATTGGAAATCAGTACAACACGTGCACATTATATAGCCACCCTTCGAAATTTAGTACTCTCTCGAGTGGTAACATTTTACGAGACAGGAATTACATCTGGGCTCTGGAACAGTAAAATGAAACGATCATTTTTATTATATAATTTATGACATGAGTTTTATGAAGTGTTTTGTGGCGAAAGGGAAGCGATTGTAATAGGATGATTGTTTATCAGCTACGTTTAATGATATGAATGAAATAATTGAAAGTACTTCTTATTTTAAGTATGTACATTGTATATGTACCACATTAAAAATACATTGATTTTATCTATTCTACTATTCTATTCAAAGCTGGTAAGTACTGATTTTCGCGTAATTTTTTTGGCTACAAAGTTTACCTCTAAATAACTCGTTCCATCCCTAAGAGTAGACCTGGGCACCAACAATAGATTGAGGATGACGATTTTCAAACTTCCTTTCGCTGTTTAGAATATTATTGCCAATATTTTCTGTTGTTGTATGTAACATTTAAATGTTAAACAGTAGTATGAAATGTAAACAGTTTAATAGTAGTCTCAGGTCAATAAACCGTATGATGTATTACACGCCCTGGTTTGCTGCGAGCCATAAAACAACATATATTACAGATATTGCCGTTTACGACGCCTAGTGATTAACATATCTATATGAGAGCTTTCGCCGAATGTAAATCATGCCTCTGCCTGGAATTGCCATACATCCGGATTCAAACCGATTTGCTCTCATTTTGTAGTCATTTAGGCCAATTTGATACGAATTACTGCAGATTGTTAAATGATACCCTATTATCATGCATTGTAATATGTGTTTAAGGGGGAAAAACCTCTAAGTGACAAACTAGAAAAAAGAAAATGTCTAGACTTAAAGTTAGTATTATTCGGTTTAAAATAATACAAACAGAGTTAAATAGATTCTCAATAGATGACAATTTGAGCACATTAGAAATGTCATTAACAGCAAACAAAAATCTAGACATTATTATTAAAATTGCCATAATTACAAACAGGGCGACGTGATATTTTGTGAATTTTTGAGCATTTAATATTTCAAAAAGTATGATAGGTATAGTAAGAAACAGCTCAAGTAATTAAAAGGCAATCTGCTCGCCGAGTGCAGTTAAGCTCATATTTGCTGCACTGTAAAGCGAAGAACCTGATACACATGTCACGAGGGATATGTGTACTCATACAATATGGAAAATAGCTGAGGTCACTTACTAGAAGTTCTATGAATTTACGGGGAACTAATCTCCATTACTCATTGAGTCTTATTCGTAATTCTCGACGTGGCCATTCATCTGGAGTCCCTACACTACATCCTATATTTTTATCTACGTTAGGTAATAAATAAAAACAAGCATGCAGTCAATTGAATACAATCTTGCAATTAAGGACAAAATAGCACGAAATATTACGTGTATTATGATCGCTTCAAATATAATATCTCTAAGAGTTACGATGTGAGTTCTAATTGGTTACACGTATTAGTTGTATCGAGAACTTTTTTGTTTTTCTGGACAAACCTGTAATTCCTGAAATTTAAACATTTCCGGCAACACATATAGGAGAGACCGAGTCACGTTACGTGGCCGATATCACCGATGCGACGCGACGCTCGTTAATGCTATAAAGATGAGTCAATTTGCCACGCTATTAAATCAGTATTTCAGGCAAACACGGAAATAAGATTCGAGCTAAATATAAGTAGTTTTGTCCTAATTTCATCAAGTTGCCTGTTAAAATAACCATTGGTATGTTTTTATTTTGTGCTCTCGATACTAGTTTTCATATATCGTGGTTTCATCGTTTAGTTTGATTATAATCGTTGTTCGCATATTATTATCTATATGACTTATATTAACCAAATAGATAAATGTTTTTATAATATTTTAAAATCTAGTTTCGTAAAAACAACACGGCGATGAATACACATCAAGTTTTAATTTAATTAACCATCACGGGCGTTCAACTGAGTTTGTTTAGCGTATAGTTTGGTACGATGAACAATTTATTCCAAAATTCGGTAAAACTTTAATTAACTATGCATATTTTCAATGGATTTCCATTCTTCTTATAATACCATCTTATTATTAAAATAGCTATCCTGCAACAAGCAATTATATTGGTAATGATAATTTTCTTTGAATTACCTACAGTGTCAATAGATTTTCACGCAAAATATTTTTTTTCTAAAATGTCCTGTGCCACTTGAAGAGCGAAGACTAATTAAGTACTTTTTACGGCAAATGTCCGCGAAGAGTTGATTGAATCAACTTGGTCTTAAACACGAAGATTGCTTACATTATAACTATAATTTTATTAACACCATAAACACTTAAATAAATAATAACAATTTTGTTAATTTGTTTTGATATTTCTTTGGGCGCTAATCCAAATTATCACATTACAAATTTAAATTGTATTACAACGCCTATACATGTATAAATACGTTGGTAAATTAGGTGATAGTACATTAAAGGAGAAAAAAAATTACTATTACGCAGAATTCAATAATACGTTACTTAACGAAAAATCGTGGAACACACAACTTTATGGCATCCTACTTTACCCCTCGCTCTTTGTACATCACAATTTCATACTGCTGGAAAGTTGAAAATTGTTTTATTGTAGTTTTTTAGTTGGATATGCGCTAAAACTTTCGTAATAAAAGTTGGGAAAACAAAATCAGCCGCAGAAGGTCAAGTGGAGTGGAACGCCACACAGAGAGTTTGCTTTTTACTATACCTACTCGAGCTGCTTCCTATATCAATATGGCCATTAACGTTACAAAATTAATGCATACTGGAAATTATGTAAATATAGGGATACTTAGGTAATTAATTTATAGGAAATATATAGAAATATATTTATAGAAATATATCTGTAGTGTGAAAGGCCGGCCAATGATGCAAGTTATAAGATAAAGTCAATTATTACTAGCTACGTTTTACTTAACTCGCTTTTGTGTATGTCTGTTCGGGTGGAATATTGTAATTTTTTTTAAACTGTATTTGTGATAAGCTAGAGCTTTTTAG
>DWAV01002241.1:0-11528 GCA_018231305.1 Noctuana lactifera | reverse complement strand
CGAGCCCGCGCCCGACACCGCGCACTCGCAGCCCGGCACGCACTGCGCCGCCGGCACCGCGCACTGCAGCCCCCACACATCTACTTTCGACACCTATTATCGATAACAATAAACAATATTTTATTAAAAAAGAAAAGAGAACTAGTTATATAAAATTTGCATAAAAAATATACCTACAGTCATCCTACAGTGTTACGTTTTAGTCGCAGGTTGGTACGAAGCATTTTTAGCCTTGTTTGATAATAATGGCCTTCAACAAAATAACGTCTACATAGTATTATGTATACAATTATATTTATTAAATATAAAAATAAAAGTTGAAACCTGTTCGCCGGTGTGACTGCAGCGCGCGCCCGCCAGCGCGTGCCCCGCGCGGCCGCCGCGCGCGGCCGCTGCCTCCTGCACGGCGCGCACAAACCAGTACACCCGGCAGTCGCACGTTAACTGCGCGGTCATCGCTATCTTCACATCCTGCACAGTTTCCAAGGATTAACCTTACTTAAGTCAAACGCCAATCTAAAGAATGCATGTCACTTCGAGAAGGATGCGAGAAGGGATGACGGCTAGCCACGTTTCCCCGCCACCCTACTCCGTTGTGGTTACCGCCAAGCCCGCCAAACGCAAGAGTCGTAGTTACTGGTGAGTGTGTTACTTGCACCCAGTGGTCAGCTATGATTCAACAAACTCACGGGCGCGGTGAGGCCGGCGCCGGGCCGCTCGTACTCCTCCCGCTCGTAGCGCACGGTGGAGATGTTGTTGCCGGTCAGCTCCACGGCCACGCCTCCCACCTGTTTCCACTGCAGGTCGTCGAACTGTTTACGCAAAAGGATAACGATAGAAAATGTGTCATAAGCTGTTCTTATATTTTAATGTTTGCTTATATATAACTTGTACGGGGCCACTAGTCTGCTATTTTATTATCGCAGGCTTCTGGTTGTGTAATAGTTTGTCATTATTTTATGTACTACGAGTACACTACCAAATTCTAACATTGAAACTGAGTAAACAACAATCTGGCGGTATGGCTAAGAAGAACTCAGGCAGCTCACCCGTAGCTCGGTGATGGCGTTGTAGCGCAGGTCGAGCTCGCGCAGAGAGAGCAGCTGCACGCGCCAGTCGCGGCACACGCGCGTCAGCCGCGCCTCCGACAGCTTCAGCGACCGCAGCGCCACCATGTCGCGCAGCGGCGACGCATCTGCCAATTCAAAAAAATATTAATAATTAACTTCTGAATAAAACAACAAGCGAATAATATTATCATATTTAAACGAATTCTATTTCTGTTCCGGGAGGGGGGAGGGCAGAAATGTATAAATCCTCAGCGCATATCACGACGATGGGGCAAAGGCAAGGGTACATAACCAACAATCAACATCACGTGGTTAATGGACGAACCTAACCGATTTTTATGAGACAACATCCTTTTCCAGGAATTAGTTGCGGATATACTCGTATTATAAACTTTCTGGTAAGTAAATAAAGCCTTGCTACGTGTTACGTAGAAGATAAATAATAGGTCAAGTGTGAGTCAGACTGGACAGGAAGAAAAAACAATTAAAAGTGAGAGTGCGTCGATCGAATTTTGTAAAACGAAAACATTTACCGTTAGAGACATAGGAATCAGAGGTGCTGCACAGATCGCCGAGAGGGTTCCTGGCGAGCGACAGGTTCCGCAGCGCCGTGAAGGGGGCCAGCGCACCGGTCATCTCCGCACTGAGCTGGTTGCCCGACAGGTCGAGCACCTCTAGATCTAGCGAAGCGCCGAACAGCCCGCTGGCAAAAACAAAAAGTCAGATGTTGTCACTGTTGCCAGTAACACGAACGAATATTCTGCAGCTAGAGCGGCCCGATGTACTCGTAAGGGAACATTTCAGTGTTTCGGAGGGCACTTGGTCGGAGGCGCTCTGGGCGGTTTCACAGACACGACGTTAGTGACCAACTAACCTGTATCTCCATCAATCTATCCAATAATCTAGTCATTGTGTTTTATGTTATAATAATATATAATGTATAATGCTGTTAGTGTAGTTAGTTACATGATTATATTGATCATAACGTTCTTTCTAACAACACGCACGCCTGACATGTCATGAGAACAGAACTGTTTAGCATTCTGTCAGATATAAGAAAAAATTTATTATTTATTGTAATTTTTAGTACACACGTCAACGACGCAACATACTCGTAAGTTTAAATATACCTGGTTAGGTTTCGCAACTCGCTGAGGGATAAATCCAGTTCACGAAGCGACGTTGCGTCAGCCAGCAGCTTAGGCGCCAGCACTAGCTCCGAGCAGTTGCAGCTGCGACCGATACAGCTGTCCAGGTTCAGAAAAATTATTATTAGACACAATAGTTGACTGCATTTAGACGGAAACATTAAGAAGTGAATCCTGTGAATGACTCATTTGTGTAGCTATGGAGGATCAATGTACTGGAGTTTCTCAATCACAAATAGAGCAGAATTTCGTCTTATTGTTTGCGACAGCGATAAATATTCTCAAAAAAAATTTATTATAACTGACCAAGTCCGATTCCTGCGCACGACCAGCTTGCGCAGCGCCCTCGCGTCCTGCAGAACCTCAGTGGCGAGCGCTCCGGCCGGCAGGGTGTCGAGCCGCAGTTCTGCGAGCTGCGGGCAGCCCGCCAGCCAGCGCGGCGGCGGCGCCTCCGTCACGTTGCTGATAATCAGGTTCTTGAGCACACCGCATTCTCCGCGCAAAATTGCGCTCTTCACGTTACGAAGCGTTGCATTTTCAACCGCTGGTCCGACCACCAGCCCATCCACGGGGCCATCCAGTACAACTTCTGAGACCTTTGGCGTTGCAGTCAGGTCGGGAGTAGCCGCCAGGCGCACATCTATAAGAAACAGGCGGCGCAGTTCGGGAAGGCGCAGGAGAGCTGCTTTTGGGAGTTCAGTTATATGGGCGTCGTTCAGCCATAGGGACTTAAGACCGGTGGGAAGGTCAAACAACGTGGAGGGACTTAAAACGACGCCCGTAAGTCGGAGGTCGCGGAGTTGGGGCAGCGGGACGAGAAAATCGGCTGTGGTAGCCAGCGTCACGCCCCACGCGGCATCGATTTGTAGCACGGGCATGCGCAGGTGTTCGAGCAGCGCCGCGGACAGCGCCGGCGCGGGCGCGGCGGGCACGCGCGCCAGCTCCAGCGAGTCTTCAGCCTGCACGCCCAGCGCGGCCAGGGCGGCGGCCAGCCCGCCCGGTGGGAGGCCACAGCCGACCAACTTCACTCTTTGGAAACTTTCCACGATTTCAAAACGCGGTAGCGCCTTGTTATCCAGGCCGACATTTTTGGGACAAGTGAGCATGTAGGACTTCGGGTCAAATTTCATCAATAATGTTTTGTCTGAAAAAAATATACATAGTACAAATTTTACCTTCTGTATGTTACTGACATATTAATAAAAAATAACAGAGAAACGGAAGGATTTTTTATTTATGTAATTATTACATTACAAGTCTATGTGTAGGTATGTAAAGCCTGCGACTTCTGCTATTATGTCTTTATTCTAAATAATAGGTGACTAACAGAAGAATTTTTTATGTATAATGTACACAAAATCTTATGAAATACTGTAAGTTAAATTAATTTAAAACATGTAGGTATTCAAAAAATGTATCCTATTCGTCTACTCACACAGGTAGTCGACACGCTCGCTTCCTACTCATTTAAAATAAAAGAACTTACTGTCTACTTTGTAGGAGAAATCATCGTTGACGTTATAGAGGAATTCGCAGGTGGTTGCCGGTGGGCAGGCGGGGCCCCCGAGGGCGGCGGCGCGCGGCGCCCGCAGCAGCAGCAGCAGCGGCGGCAGCAGCAGCAGCGCGGGCCTCATGCCGCCGCGCGCCGCGCCACGTAACTCCTCGCTCTCTATTGTTGTTTACGTCGTGACGTGTCGAACAGCACTCGGCCGCTCGTCCTTGAGGCTCGGCGTACCGTTTTCCTCCTTCGCGATTTGCTCGCTCCGACATCGAAAACTTGTGTCGTATTAACCACAAGAACCACAATAATTAAGAAACACAATTCTATAGCTTTAGATTCACATTATAAGAATTTCTAGTAAAGTATTCGTTGGATTTCAAACAAGTCACAGACAAGAAACCGATCTCGACAATCCAAACAAGAAAAACATTACACTATATGTGAGTTAGGTGACTATTGTAACATTTGTGACTCACCGATACGAGTTGAAATGAAAATATACTCTAAACAAGTTTGCGTGCGTGTGCGCATTCTGAACGACAGATTATATTCGTAAGTCACCTACTACTAAATTGTAGATGACATTGTCAATTTGACATTGACGTTTCAGGATATAATGACTGTGTTTCCATCGCATTAATGCAATGAATTTGAATATTTGGAATAAATGGGATAATTTGGAAATATGTACTTTCATACGTTATTAAACCCACCAGTAAAATATACGTGAAAGATTCCCAAATTCATATGAAAAAACCAAAGCAAACCGGATTTGGAAGTAGGGAAGTAAGATGTACTTAACTGGATGCAAGATTCTTCAGAAATTAATCGACGTGATCATAATAGGTAAATAATAATATCGCCTGTGTTTCTTGCATTCACTTCCAATACGAGTAGGTCCTGTACTGCAAAGATAGAGCGTCTCGACTTTTGGCAAGTTCTCGTGCATCGATCTTTGAGGTTGAATATCTCAATCAGGGTCCGAATTGATATGAATGGAAACGGAATGGAATTTGTGTATAGTAGCTATAGTTATTTACGAGTAGGTATGTACCTACCTATTAGCTTATTAGGTTAATATACCTACTATTGTGTGTACAACTTAGTAGCTGCCAGCCTTTCACATTTGCTAGATTTCGCCACTAGGTAAGTAAGTAGGTAGCGAATTGTTTGTACCACATGCACGCAGCGGCAGGTTCCAAATGTGTTATAATAATTAATATGTGGAGCATAGAATTCTTAAATCAATATGACTGTGTATTTTATAAAGATTGTAATAAAACCCACACAATTGCATTTTATTCAATATATATAATAATATTTTTAATTACGTTGTAGTCATTCATAAGATATACATACAGTTACTTTATCTATATTTAAAAATTGTAGGTACTTTTCTCTTTCACAAATTGATAACTTAAAATGTATTGTATTTACAAAAAGCGACTTAATAATAACTTATACAAATAGGTAGTTATTACCCTATGAGATTTTTAATGTAACCTCTACACCATTTTAATTAAATAAATAGATAGATATAGCTCTGCGGTTTAATACAGTTATCGGTATTGCGATAAAGTAGATGTAGATAGGTATACGGGTAGGTACTTAGTGAAGCGAAACCTTTATACATTAAATAGATATTTATACTTATATTTGTTGATAATGACTGTCACTAACGCGACAATGTTTGAAAATAATCGAATTCCCCGCTCACTACATCAATACGTTGAATATTGAATATAAAAATTACGTTATTGAAAGTTACAACGGTTTAATTGATTAAAAAGATAAAACACTTGGTAAACCTAAATACCTAGTCGTAATTATAGGAAGACGTTAAGTAGGTGTAGGTCATATGTGTTAAAATAATTTCCAAGCTTTCATAATTCTATATCAATAATAATTACAAAACGATACCGTACCTACCTAACTATAAAATAACTTATTTGCTTACTTCTATGGATGTATTTTATTATATCTATTACCTATATACCTACTTATATGAACAACATCAACATATACAGTCAAATAGCTTTCTAGTGCATTCTAATGTTAATTCATAATTGAAAAGGTCGGTAAGTATTTAGTTATTTACATTAGTCATGCAGTTGAAGTACAATCTTTAAAAAATTAAGTTTTTATAAATCCCTGTGCGTTATGAAGATTAATAAAAAAATTTGATGAGCTTTTAAAAATATTAAAAAAAGTTGATTTCTTGGTCTTATATAGGTATAATATATACTCGTATATATCAGTTTTACTGATTAGAATTTTTACTATTATTATATAAAAAATTCTAATCAGTAAAACTGACCTCGAAATATTATAATTGGATAACGAGTTTGTTTACCGAAGACGACTTCCTTGTTTAACACATACCTACTACGGTAAGAATTAACTTTACATCTAACTTAACATACTAAATGTGTAGTCAATAATATTAATATGTCTTTATTTAATTTAATATTTATTATATTATACCAGTAAACGATGGTACAAAATGCGGACTTAATGCTAAAAGCATTCTCTCCCAGCCTGCCTTAGCCTATTTGTAATTATGGTATATTTACAAATATAAATGTTGGTAAAACATGAATTTGAAACTTATTTTATGAGCATTAATGCTGTGTGGCTAGCTTTTGTTTATAACAATATTAACATTTGTTCGTGATAATTTAACAGCAAAAGAAATAAAAACTAAACGTAGTCTCGTATCGCGTGTAAAATAAATTACCTAAATAAACAACAGAATCAGATGATATTCACGAAAATAAAATTGATAAAATAATAATATTGCCCGAAGATTAGTAGGTAAATAAAATAAAATAATTCCGTTAACGATAAGACGGGGCCATTGCAATATTTAGAACAAAAAATATTAATGTTGGCTATTTGTTTTCCTGTGTATGTGACACACGTGGCGACACTGGATCGCTGCGTGGCTGTGTGCTGGCACTGCTGGCGTGGTGTCATACACCACACACCACAAAGCCCAGGCGATAAGCTATAAATACCTACTTGCAACGGCTACAATGCTTACTGGCATGAACCATAACAATATAGAGCCCGGCGTAGGTATATCAGTATAAATTGCGAGTACGTAACGTTATTTTGTATAATTTAGAATGTCTCATAGTCGACATGGTCTTATCGTTACGACATGGTTATAATAATATATAATTATAATTGAAATTATAAAAATTATAAAAAAAAGAAAGAACTGAATGATAATAAGTAATAACGAATTAAGATAACTACATTTATAAAGGTAATTTACATGTAGTGGGGTGAGAATATAAAAAGAAAAGATATACGAGTAGGTAATTGAGTCAGCTAGTAGGTAGATCTGCCTTGCCGCTCACAGTTTAGAACATAGCGACGTAATTGCCCAAATTACATAATTAATTAGCTATATACAGTAGACAGAACATTCACATACTAAACCTACAGCATAGACATTTTAGCTATTTATTTGTAGCTTATAATGATCGATGTATGACACAAAATGTACAGATGACGTTATAATGAGTGTAGTGTACGAGTATATACAATAGGACAAGGATTCACATGGTGCGTCGGGCGGAGTATTGCGCGATGCGTCCATGCGTCGCACTGCGCGGCCGCGACGCGCCTCAGTGTCAGTGTCAGTTACTGTTGTCAAGTAGCGTGACGTCATGCGTCAGGCGTCAGGCGTCAGGCGTCAGGCGTCAGGCGCGCGGCAGGTCGTTGTCCTCGGTGTCGAGCGCCAGCCGGCGCCGCAACCACGCCAGCATGGCCTCCTGCCAAATATACTTATATTATACAATCAGTAATTACCTACGTCTACATACTTCTAACAGTTAACGTGAAACAAAATAAATCATAATAAAACCTAGATGAAAGTCAAACTCAAGGGCAGGAGTGTTTTATAGCCGAACCACGAGTACCTACCTATTCATATTTATAAAATATTTGCCTTATCCTTTTATTTTTAAAATCCATGAATCAATAACACTTAAAACCCTCGCTAAAGTCACAAATTCTTAGCATTTTTAACGCTAGACGAATAGCGGCCTATTAGAGGCTATTGGGCGATGCGATGCGGTACACAAGTGCAAGTGTTGTGTCGGATCAACTTTAAACTCTATAAAAACTCTACCGGTCTTACTATGATTAGGGCTCCGAAGAACTGTCCTAATTAATGGCCACGTGCCATTCCTAATCATTTTATTATTATACCAGTAGAAAGCTCAATACATACCATATTTAACAATATTACATAGAACAGTGGCGGTCGGCTTTCATCGTTCATTGTTACCACGTACGTACGTCTGTGTAATGGAATAACCATTTTCCAGGGGCATTTCCTTAGTTTATCACTTAGGATTCTTTAAAAAGGTACTAAAAGAGCTCTCCTTTGTGTTGCCCATATCTATAGGCGGCGGTGACCATTACTGTTTATCGTTAGGTTATCGTTTGATATTTATGTTCTAAATACTTGTAATACGAGTATACTCGTATGTAAATCAATATTATATAAGTAAATGAACAAGTTTTAATAGCGCCAACACCTATATTAATCAAGCTTTACATTATTTAAGTTAGTTATGTTGTAGTCAATTAAAAACCCACTCAATTAATTAAGCATTTACAGTAATGCAACATTCCGCTTACCGAATAGGTATATACGCCTTTATCCAAGTAGAGATCGGTGCGATTTGTAGTCTCAGGGCGGACTCGGGTGCCTGTGGGTCCGGGCGGGACGTCTGTGCGCAGGGCAGTTGTTGTGGGCACAAGTACTACGTAATATGTAAGAGTCATACCTGAGTAGCTTGTTGTTGGGACCTGGCCACAACCAGCGGAAGCTTACGACGAAAAGCCTTGGAACGGTTCGCAACTAGGCGATCTCGAAATAGGTATACGAGTACATGTCAGTTAGCTTGTTTTATCATATTTTATCATAATTATGAGTAATTTGCCTACTTTGCTAATCATTTTTCATATTTTTTTGAAGTATTGTATCTTCGCGCTACATGATTGTTTGCCGGATAAAAATAAAAAAGAATGCCTGTGGTCAGTCGCGGTGCGCGTCGTGGTGCGCGTTGTCGGTGTAGTCGTCGTAGTCGCGCGGCGGCTCCAGCTCGTCGCGCGGGTCGTACTCGTCGCCCGCGTCGCCCTCGCCCTCCCCCTCGCCGCCCTCCTCCGCCTCCTCGGCGGACGCCGGCCGCCGCTCCTCGCGGGCCTCCTGCCACACGGCGGGCTGACCGCCACCACCACCACCATCACCATCACCAACACCATCACCAACACCGAGCATCGAGCCCAAACACAAACCATGCATTCATTGTTCTTTCAATCCAAAACGTTCAAATGCCAAACTTAATATTTCCTCTTCAGGTATTTATGTTATGTCAAATATCAAATATCGGCTTTAGAAAAACGTTGGCGCATAATTCTGTTAGATAAATCTGTGTAGGTATATGAGGCAGAGGTCGAGGTATTCATAGGCGTCGACAATGCGTTGTGTTACCTACTCGAAGTTGGGGCAGTCTAGTCGCTACTAATGGCCGGGAACGCTTTGGATTGAAGTCTCATGGAAATCGTTTATAGACTATTGTGGTTAATTGCGGGGTGTGTTAATAATTAATTTAAAATTAAGTTAAATAATTATGTCAACTACAGAATTAAATCTAACATAATAATATAAATATTACTTATCACTTTTTATATAATAATACGTGTCGTAAATGGATTTCGAAATTTTAAGGTCGCGGTAGTACCTAGTAGGTATTATGTAAAACGTTACAAAATGCAAGTCGCACCAAATAATTAGTTGTGGGTCGGGATAGGTTAGGTGAGAGGGTGAGAGGGCGAGGGGGTACCTTGGAGGGCCGCCAGCCGCAGCCGGGCAGCGGCAGGCCGTCGGGCCCGAGCGGGCACGGCGCGTCGAGGCCGGGCACGCCCTGCTCGCCGCGGTCGCCCTTGTCGCCCTTGCGGCCGCGCTTGCCGCCGGGGCCCTGCGCACACACACACTTAGCTCTGCTGTCCTATACTCGTACACTTCATGTAACAACGCCTACTTGCTTAGCCCATATACAACTCCGTGCTCCGTTCGCCTTTACACTTTGAGCTCACTCGCAGAACTATCTAGATCATCCTCCACAGGATAACATTTTTACTACTGCTTTAATTTTTAATTTTAGCCCGCGTTTCCACTATGCTTGACCGACAGTATTACCAGAAAAAAGTGCTACACTTTAGATTGAATCCAGCAACAAAACCGGACGCACGAGCTAAGGCTCGGTCGGTTTGCCAGCTGTGGCTGCCTGTAAGCAACTTCATAATAGTGAATGTGCAGCCGCTGGCGCTCCGACGCAGCGCGGGGGCAGCGCGGGGGCAACGCGGGGGCAACGCGAGCCTACTCGCAGAGCTTCGAGCCGTCTCGGTGGTCTTCTATTTTTCGTTATTTCATACTTTTGCACACTTTCTCGTTATTTCATAAACCTTGTAATGTATAATGTTTTTCAGCATATAATACTGTTATAAGTAACTTTAAATATAGCTGGTGTAATAATTGTGACATACAGTGGTGGGTTAGTGGCGCATGCGTGGTTGCCCAATGTTTGAAAAGTTAGTGAACGTCACGTGCAAGGAAAGGGAATCGGCTATCAAAAGTGTGTCATACGAGTATGTCACTCACGGGTTCTCCTTTATAGCCCTTGTCGCCCTTCGGGCCCTACGGAATGAGAACAAACGCGTTAGTATCATTGACAACGAGAGAACATTGGAAAACTCGTACAACCAACTGACCTCCTGACCGGGAATCCCATCAGTGCCCTGTAATACAATTTAGGTTTTAGTGTAATGAGAACAAAATGCTTCACATAATGTAATTACAGATATTTGTTTTTTGGAGATAAAAGCTTTAGAATTTAAACGTAAAGTGCACGTACGGGCAGGCCGGGGTCTCCGCGCTCGCCCTTCGTGCCCGGCTCGCCTTGCGCGCCCTGATACACAACCATCCGTCAGACATTACACACATTTTGTACCGTCAAGTAATTCAAATTTATCAGGTATTTTCCACTATGGTGGAAAATGAAAAAATAATAAATTTGAATGTAAGCTCACCTTCATGCCGTCGAGCCCTGGAGGTCCCTGCGAACAACGCACACGTGAGCGAGAGGCGACGGGCGACCTACACACTGCGGCGGTGTTGCGTCAGTTGTGGTCAGCATGGTCACCGCGAGCGTCGCAATGCGTAGGGCCCGAGCTACATGCGACAGTCTGCTCGTAGTGAGCTCAGCAGGCCAAGCGGAGGGGCGCATGCCACATGCCACATGCTGCGCACGCGCACGCCGCGCTAAGGGAAGGTCGACAAGAACGAACAGAAAGACGGATATGCATGGCATGCAAATGTTTATTTTCCTTGAAAATAATCTGTGAACAACAATTTTTTATGTTCTCGTGAAGTATGGTACAAATGACAACTTTCGATTTCCATAAAAAACCTAAATCCTTAATGTTACAGTACAATTACAATATGATTACACTAGAGACAACGGGAGGGATGTCGACGGCGACCTCCTTCCGATGCGGTCCAGATCGAACTAACTCTCAACAGTCATATTTATTATATAACAACCACACTTATCCTAGTAACGTTACATTTTTGTACATTCATATTATGATAAGCATTATACACGGGGCCTTAAAAGGGAACATTGAGAGAGATACTCAATACAGAGATGGGAGGTTACGAACTGTTCACATTAATGTAACTGATTGGTTCGGGGGAGTACTCGGGACGGAGCGCGCGCTGCTGTGCAA
>DWAV01002240.1:0-11529 GCA_018231305.1 Noctuana lactifera | reverse complement strand
ATTTCCATGAAATTTGGCACACACATAGAAGGTAACTTGGATTAACACATAGGATAGTTTTTATCCCGAAAAAATGTCCATGTAACTTGGTTAAACGTGAACTATTTTGTCGCTTAAAAATACCTTAAATAAAGTTTTTTTGCAACCGCCAGTTTTAATCCATGAATTTCTATGAGTTGATTAATTTAATAATATATATTTATTTTATGTATCTTTATTCTGTCATCTAGTATCTTTCAGTGAGATTGCCTCTCCAACTGAATCGTAAAAAACTCGTAGGAAAACGTAACTCTGTAAACGTAAGTTTGTAAACGTAAAACTCCTAAACTTCTTAAAACCTTATTAAAGCTAGTTACACTAGCCACACGCTTCGGATTCGCACATAAAAGTTTGAGATATATAAAGTTTCTATAATCTCTTTAAAAAGAGAGCTTAGCAAGACCAATTTTAATCACCAAATCATTAACTCAAAAATCGCCAACAATTTTCAGTAACTGTTTCCGGAGCAGTTTGATAGAACTAATACTTCTGTATTAGTAATTAGTCTTTCTGTGAGGGCACTAGCATTCCGTCAGAAATGTATATTAGATTATAAACTAACAGTTTTTATAATGCGTAAATGCATTTTGGGAAATTATTCCACTATATTCGTTATATTTTCACATTCTTTGTTATTTATAATAGATATCTACTCGTACATCTAGTGATAAAATCATTTGTAACATCGTAAACATCACAAAACATACGTAATGATTTAGTCAAAATGAATTTGCATCTCCCGTTATTTGTAAACAAACATTCAATTTAACGACTTGCCATCTCAAAGATTTATGTTTACGAAATTCACATTACGTGTTATTTATTTACATTCTACGTCTGACGGGTAATAATTACGCGAAAAACGATAAATCGAGCGGGAACCACCATACACTAACGCAAATCGTATCCAATCATTTACAACAATTTAATCGCTTATTGCTTCAGCAGATGAAATACCGTTACAACGATCGAGAAGTCAAGAATCAAAATCGATATAGGATACGCAATAAATAACTTACAATATGAAAAGTCTAGCGTAAGGAGGTAGGAGCAGTTTCAATCGTCTTATGAATCGATACAATAATTACATTGTGATGTTAAAAACTGTACCAATGAAGGCGTCCAAGTATTTCGTATTAGGTAGTATAGTTTACACGTAGAGGTGTGCGTGATTGAGTCGAGCCACGCATACTACGCACTGGGATAAAGGAGCGCGCATTGTATTGAAGCGCGATGTGTGCGAGGGAGGCAGTGTGGGCGATGACTATGGGTGTGTGGTCGGATATGGTGTGAGGGCAAGATGGCGGCGGTCGCTGGTTTGTACGGGCTGGGCGACGAGCAGCGTGCGCGCCACCGCCGCGGCCAAGCCAACGCTGAGCGCTCAGAGTCCCGTGATGACAACACTGAGGCGTAAGTTGCACAGTCCTATCCCTTGAGCTACTAACATCTTATCGGATGCAATCCAAGAAATTAATACTGGCCACTTTATATCTTATCACTGATATGTCAGTCGGACAGGTCACAGATAGGTCTTGGATCGCATCCGATCAAATTTGTTTGTAGCTCCTAACACAATAATCTGCACTGTTTTTCCACAGAACGATTGGCAAATACTGTATTGGGGTAAACTTTCTTTTGGAAAATAGTCGTACGAGTATAGTCACCGCTTCGATTGACGTTAAAAAATAGTGCATGTTACGAAATTCGAAATTTTTTCCTTGGTTACTTTTAAAGTTTTTCTCTTTATTACAACTGCTTCTTAATGTTCTTTATAAATATGTTGTAAAGGTCTTACTTGGATTCGTCTCCGTAAGTTTACTTATGCCAGTTGAGATAGAATTTTATAATGCATTTACTGGTAAAGCAGTACTGGCTTACTAGGATTCAGAAGTAGATTAATCTGCTTGTTATCAATCATCAACAAATTGGAAAAGGAATGAAAATTTCACGACAAAACGCGCCCCGTTTGGACAGTGTGAAATTCCAATTCCGTGAATAGAATTTGGCGTGTGTTTGCCAAGTCTTTCAATTAGAAACAATACTAGAGTAAGTTAGCTTTTCTCTACAATGAGACAAAATCTGTTATATTTTATGAGTTGAAAATATCGTTTTGAATTGCCTCATTTTAATGAGAAGGGCAATTCATACTGCAAAAAATTGCGAGGTCCAAACGAGGTTACAGTGAAATTTGTCAAAGCTTTGCAGTCATTCAATATTAGAGATACATAGAATAAACATAAAATTAAAGGGCTCTTTAGTGGCTAATAAGCTGAAGCGAATCGTCCAACTGAATCTTCGTCCCATCAATTATTTTAGTTCTTTTAATAATAATACTATATAATTTACTTTATGCTGAAGATTTTTTTTTCATTTACCATAATGCAGTAGATGCCAATCATGATAGATTAATTTATTGTCTTGCTTAAGTACGAGTACATTATTATGAAGATGAAACGTAAGGCTTATGTAGGTACATCAGATCTACCTGAGAGCAAAAAGGTAAAATTAGATATAGAAATATTAGGTATAGAATCTGCGAATTCGTGTCCAGGTGAGCAGGTAAGTCTAGTTTTTCTTAAGCCTAGCATTAACTTATTGAATCTTTTATGACATACTACCTAAGTGTGTAGCAAGTAAACAACTTGAAGTAGGGTTAGAAGATTATTAACTGAAAAGTGTAAGAGCTAATATATAAATAGCTCCATCAATATAATATATCAATAGGATTAGAAGATTATTAAGTGAAAAGTGTAAGAGCTAATCTATAAATAGCTCCATCAACATATATTATAACATAGTAACACCTAAATCTGTTTCTTGGTGCTTCGAAAAGCAAACCGGTCAGATAACTTCCTACTCTAGTTAAATCTATTTTATCAATTGATTTTAGACGAGGTTTTTAATCTCATTGCCACGTTAGAAAAAGGTTAATTTAATCGTAATAGAAGGAGTTGGCGAGTGGAAAAGCCATTCAATTAGAACGAATATGAACCTCCTCGCTAATACGAATATGCGCGGGTCACTAAGCGAATGCAGTCATGTTCGTGCTATTTTAATCTTCCCGACATACATACTTGCTCTTAGTATTGATTATAATTACTAGCAAAATACCATGTATCTAGTTTTGAGTTTTATTTTCTGTTGAACTGTGTTAGGGGAGCTTTAGACCATAATTGATTTTTGGATTTTTCTCTATTTTGTTTTACGGATTTAATAAAGCTACGTTCGGCTATAGGTACGTGAATTTTTAAATAATTTTAACTTATATTTATGTCTGTTGTGGAACATTAATTTTATATAAAAACATTTGCAAATAAACTTTTAATATGTACCTACATATTGTACATAAATAAATAAAGTATAATACTTAAGTTAAATTTCATCAATTTACGAGTAAGTAAGTTCATCCATTCATAATGAATCTAACACCAACTGGAAAGGCTTTAGTATAAAAAAGGTAAGGCTCTACTAATTCAATTAGAATGATTACGATTGAGGGTCGGTCTTCAAAGCAAGAGCAATAAATTATGCCTTAACTACCGTTATAGCTTTATCGAAGCAAATTATCGTAGAATAACTTAATCTTGAATGGATTTTCGTATTCTGTAGAAGTTATTGATCTTTTTTGAAAATGAAAATTTTTACTCCAACAACTATGGGTATACTACAATAACCTGCAACCTTAAGTATGGCCCACTGCTGGACCATACTCACTTTGCTCCAACGCGAATTGAAAATACGGGATAGTTTCCAACCCATGTCGGATATTTTCAAACCGCTCTAAGAACCCAGGTTTAATGACTGTAATCTATCGATAACAGCGTCAGCCTAACGTTCCCTCCGAAGCACGAAAAGCACATGAAATTTGCCACTATCTGTCACCCATCAGAATACTGACCGTGCTTGAGATTGCTCAATCTGTGAGGTCGCTTACTCTGGTAATTACCATCGCCCAAACAATATTAATAGTTTTACTGTAATCCAAACAGTCTAACATCCTTTTTTTGGAGAAGTAGCGCCTCACAGTGAGTTTACCTGATCTGAGTATATCGTAGCACATTACTTAAGTCCTCGTATAACAATTTAAATACTAGTAATGCCTTCATTTATTAAGCATTTAGGTACTTAAGGGTGTACCTGTTCGTGTTTCACCGTTATCTCATGTAAATAGTAAAGGAGAATAGCATAATAAACTAGAGAACAATCGCCTAATGAAATAGTCCGTTTCTGCAAAACTTGTGCGAAACAAATTATTTCTGTCGTACGGATCCAACGAAGCTCCGAAAACTCATTCAATTAGAACGAATACGTATAAGGGTCGGTCTTCAGAGCGAGACGAACTGTACTTCAACTATTTTTGTCGTTTCATCCCAGAGAGCTGTCGTGCAGTTTTATGCATTAATCAAGATATTAAATCGCGTAAAATTAGGTTTTTTTCAATTTAATAACAATAATTATAAAGCTTCACATTCATAGCCCCACACTAAGATTTCGTGTGTCGTTGGTGTCATGGTCACACGTAAAGACAATTGCACAAACACCCAGACCGAGAACAGAAATTGATAATAAGTTCGAACCTGGGACCCTACGAATAGTGGACTGGCGTGGTAACCACTACACCACGCGGGTCTTCACACAAAATAAAAACTCTTTTCGCTTGTCATGTGTTCACTGACGTCATGGCAATCTAACTCACGTCATTTAGTTGATATTTTGATATCCAACGCCATAGTAGCTGACAAGAAAATTAGCTTAGATTAGGGGTTTTGACGTAAAGCGTGTTTTTGAGTCTCTTCGTACCAGCAGTCGTTATCAGCAGTTATCCAGCGTCGGCGTTCTTTGAACGGCAACGCAGCGTCGATGCCGCGACAACGCGCCGCACGCGTCCGGGAAGTATTATAGCGTTCATTTTTTACTGTGAATGTTGACTGCGATCAAATAAATTTCATTTAGTTATAGAAAATGTTAAAAGTTGAATAACATTTAGACACTGAAGTGGTTAGGCTAGATTAAGGATGGTAATGTGACGAGTCCAAAATTATTGTTATCTCCTTTTTACATTGACGCGCGATCACCTTGTGTTGTATATCTGCTCTAGCTTGTGCCCGCGACTTCGTCGGCGTGGTTTCTTGATACAAACTGTGCCCGTTTTTCATTCGGGGATAGAATTTCGGTAAAGCCTTTCTTGTCAAATGCCTACGTCATACAAAGAACACACCCTCCAAGTTTCAGGTCTATACGATTAGTGGTTTAGGCTGTGAGTTGATCCGTCAGTCAGTCATTCAGGACAAAGCATTTTATGTGTATCTATAAATTATTCACATACACGTTTTGTTTGCTTTGTACCGTGTTGTATTTACTTGAAATAGTAATTATACTTAAGTAGTAATTACGTCAAATGTGACAGTTTTCAAAGGCATGTCAAAACTGAAACTAATTGAAAAGTTAACGTGCGCATTTCATTTAAAAACAAACACGTACTCGAATGAATAACGTCAAAGGCCTAATCCGATCAACAGGTGTGCGGCCCGACTTAAGCTTGGGATTAGCAATCCAATGCATTTGTACTTGCAATTAAATATTAAATTAATATTTCCAAAGAAACTTTCAAGTGATGTGACATTGGTATTTTTTGTAAACAATAAAACATTTTTGTCGACTGCATGCTGCAGTGTCAATGACCTCTATAGAGATCAGTGTTCTGTGTTGGTTCTATACCTTTGCAATGAAACGCTACCTTCTTTTATTTTACATGTACGTTATGGCTTCTTTTCAACTGACTTCAGAATAAGAGGAGATTCTCAATTCGTTGAGATTTTTTTGTGTGTCGGTACTCGTATCATCTCTACGATAGCCAAAAGGGCGTCTAAAGCCGATGTACCGTATTGTTTGACTTTTATCCAGTATATACATGTATCTTATGATGAATAAAAAAATTTGAATTTGTATTTGATAAGATTGTGGTCCAGCAGTGGAACAGCACTAGCTGCTTATTTGTTCTTAATTCCGAGAATAACCTTATAGGCCGACCTTCTTCTTAACCTTCCGAGAAAAACTTTATAAGTTTTAATCGTTTTAATGTTTTCATATCATGGTAAATTTCATGTACTTTAGGCTAGGCTTTCCCTGCTTATGGAGAGAAACCCGTCTTACGAAGTTAACTTATATTAGTTCAACTGGTATAGCTTTACACCGGTTAATAAACATAATATAGGCTTGGGCAGCTGTGTCGAAACAACCGTCGAGGAGCCTTGTTATATGCAAATATCGTCATAAAACGCACACCCTTAGCAATGCGTGTGCTGTTATGGTTTTTCTGACTGTGCTTGCTTCAGATTTTAATACTGAGGAATTTCCAGTTATGAAGTATGCACTCAAACTGAGACTCGTAAAAACAGAATTCCGGTAGTCAAACTACTTGTAATTAACTGCTATAACACATCGTAAAAATCTGAAAAATGCAATATCACCATGATTTGGTATGAATGTGGTTACAATCTCGATATTGTCCACACATTGCCTCATAAACTTAAAGCGAACCGGCGACCCGTAGTGTAAAATTTTATTATCTCGAACATTTCGCAGTTATATTTCTTTGCATATCGAAAACTTTTGTTAATAACACAAATAAACTTAGAAAAAATTAAACAAAATATACAATTCTTGGATAACTTAGTTAGGTGTGTGGTAGTTATGTATTATGTACGTGAATAAAATTTTTATAATTATGAATTCATGGTAATATTTACCTAATTTTTTTACATATTTGTATTCTGGTACTATTTTCCTTTATGTCTATATGAGCGGGTCTCTAAATAATTAAAAAAACGAACGTGTTGCCCTAGAAATTCTTAAAATAAATACAGTCCATTTAAGTATCCAAGCACTCTCAATTTACTCTAAGGTTTTTAGCCCTTTTCATCCCTCTACTGAACATAATAATATGTTCATTCTTTTATCTGGCCAGGGCTTTGAGTACCTATATTACCGCCTTCCTTAAACGCAATATAATTAAAACACTATCTTATGCTTATCCTTGCCTCTGGCGATCCTAGAGCTGATGGTTACTTTCCTCAAAGTGTGTGTTGCCGTCCAGCGCGGAAACGCCTCCAGTGTTTTAGTTACCATGCCTCACACAGGCATATTAGAGGAAATCTTCTTTATATAGTCATTAATTATAATTTTGTACATATTTTAGTTAGTTTTTCACAAAATTAAAAATAAGATTTCGTTTAAAAGATACATGCCTACAGATAAAGTTAATATAAACGTGTAAGGAAAAAAAAACACTATTAAATGAAGTTTGAAGCACTTGAAAAGGAGCTCGTAAATTTAATAAAGCGCGCTATTGCAAGAGACAACTGTCAAAAGTTAAAACTCCAGTTAAACCAACTTAAAGCGTAACCGATTGCGAGCGACTCCTTCTTGTGAACTTAAAACTTTGTTTCGAGTAAAATCAGTAAGCGAAAGCGCGGATCCAAACTGCTATATTATTCATTGCTAAACTTCCATATTTCTAGCCGATTGCCTGATGAAAGTTTATACGAAGCTTTTGTGTAACGTACAACATAAAATTAATGGGTCCTAAAAATGTTATGCCGACTTCAAAAGTTACAATATACGCGTAGTGTGGTAATTGATGTCCTGTCATCGATGTGACAGTTAATTTAATTCGTTCTTTAATTGTCAATGTGTCAATCTAAATAATTTTTTTTGTCAATAAAACTTTGATTAATAAATTTTTTTATCATTTATAACAAGCGTGGAGGCCATTTAATTTTGTGTTATAGATTGCTTTTTAACCGACTTCAAAAGAGGGAGGAGGTTCTCAATTCGACTATTTTTTTTTATGTTTGTTACCTCATAACTTTTGACCAGGTGAACGGATTTAGATGATTCCTTTTTATTTGCAAGCTGATGCTTCCCGTTTGGTCCCATTTCAATTGGGTCAGTTGTGACAACGGCATCCATGAGAATACCATAGTCTTAAATTTAAGTATGTGCGCGACTAACTTTGAAGTAGTTTTTTCGTAACGCGAGTTATAATTATTATGAATTTATAATATTCAAGTGTCACAATGTTTTCTTCGACAGCATGCTTTCTTTCACACGTTCGTGTATACCACATTGAATGTTATATAAAGTGAATATGACGGCTTTCAGTAACAATTACGTACGTAATAACAGGTGTGATTCGGGATGTGTGGTAAATTATGAAGAAAATTACTACTTACTACCTTGGGGTCCATAAAATATTAAAGATATGACCGAAATATGTCTTACGATGTGCGTCAATATTTTATATGTTCACTGTTTTGAGTCATAATATTAATTATAAGTTCTATCGTAGAATAGGCAATAACATTGATGACTGAATACTTTATAAGAGTCCATTACAATCGATACTATACCTATCTCAATATTAATTTTTAAATTAACAGTCGCTTATATCTGTTTAATTGAAACTAAATTAACTAAAGCCTTATTTTTGATACCAAATTAAATTTTTGCAGCAATTCTGTAAAAAAAATATCTAATTTATGTGAACACATAATAATATGCTTAAATTAGTGTCTGTTTATATGAATCTTAAAATTCAATACTAAACGAATGAGATTTAAAATAATAAAAATTCTATTGTTGTAATACAAGCAATCTTTTTTCAAGGCGTTTGGTTGAGTTGTTTAAATAATAAATAACAAGATATTAATATATAAATAAAAGGTAATTTTATGATTGACGTCACGCTACGCTAATAAATGTAAACGGAAAATTAATAGAACTCACAGCTCAGCCCACAGATTAGGGCTGGCAAATAGTAAAATCGTGCGCAATTTTCACCCCGACCTTTCCAAACTTTACAACCGGTATGAATTGGGAGCTTATAAATCCAAGCCCCTCGACTCAAGCCTGAACTTAGACCAGATAGCTCATTAACCTCCTTTGACAAACTGGGAATAACAATATAAGCATGTCCCAGGGAATATTTGTACATTAGCTACATTGACTTTAAAAGGAAGGTATTGAGACAGTCTTAATTAAATGTTCAAAATTTAATTCGGCTTTGTATCAAGGTATTATATTATTGCTTCTGATTTAGATGTATTGCAATTTTTAATCTGTTTTAACAAGCAATTACCAATGAAATAAGTAGTTTAATATACGGTTATATTTGAGTAGATTAAAATAATCAATTTCATTAAATGATTTCTTTTTATTTGTGAATTTAATAATCGCGGTATTAATCACTTTTAACTTCACTCGATCTACTGTAAAGTTAGATCGTTTAACTCTTATTATATTAAGTTAAATGAAGAATCATAATTAAAAATTAATAATTTCCTGTATTTTGTCTATTTTATTACGAGTATGATTTAAGACGAAAGTAAAAATATCAAAACTAAATATTTTATAATCAAAATTCATGCCATCTAGCGGCGGGTAGCGGAACAGAACACAACCACTTCTCGAGTTATTCGACGCTAGCGCCATCCAGCTGGCTTTTCATGAATTATCTAAAGCTCACTGCCGCGCTTTTACGGCACACTTGTCAAAGTATGAATTGGATCCAATAGTTTAGAGATTTTCCGCTAGGGGTCGGCGCGTCGCTTTGTCCTTTACTATCAAACGTATGGTAAAGATGGCGTTACTAGTTCTAAATTTCGTGTTTTGGCCGTGTATTACGTTTGAGCAATTCCATTGTATATTTAAGTCAGTAGTGTTAATTGTGACTTTAATTATAAAAATAATAATAAAATAAATAAGCTCATTCGTTTATTTAACTAAAATGATGTTTAATTATGTATCATTTACTTATAGTTTTCGAAAGACAATCAATGAAATAAATCATGACACTAATGATCGCATGTAGACAAATCCGTAGCATTTCGTAGCTGCCGCCTACGCCAGCTATGCATATTATAAACTGTAGCGGATCTACAAAACTTCTAGCCCAATAAGGATTGTTGTCTCCGTAGGCCGAGTCCGTTGATGGGGACAACGGAATTATTTACCGCTATCTCTATGGCAGGTGCACAATCAATGGGGACAACGGAAATACACTTATTTTTGTAACAAAAATATTATGATTATCATTTATTTCAATTTGATATTGTGAAACAAAATAATATTTTTTAGGTTGACTTTATCCAGGACCATTATTCAAATGTTAGTCGTGCTAGTCACTCAGATAGGTAAAACTGCCAAATAATCGCTTTGTCGGTCAAAGAAATAAATTGATTTGAGCAAATACTAATTTTTTAATTGCACCTACATATATTACTTGCTATAACCTATTGACGCCAGCGTATGTTTACAGCGCAAATATTCGATAACACTCATAAATAAGCAATCTCTCCTATGCTTAGGTTTTACAACATCCGCTAATGGGATAACGTCTTACACGAGAGAATATTATGCTTTTTATGTAAGCCATCCATGTAATGTAATTTGCAAATTATTATGTAATTTAAGAAGCGAAATAGCTGGAAGGAAACTGTAAGTCAGTCTATGAGAAATCATGCAACGTTAGCACGTAATTTTTTCTATAATTCGTTTTTTAATTTTGTGCAAACCCTGTACGTATGTTTATTCCACACGTATAAATTAATTTAAGTTTAATTTAATAACTTTAGAATGCATTTAATTTGAAAATTTGATATCAAAAACTTTAGTTATGGTTTAGTGACTGTAAACTTTGTGTCGTGTGTTGTGGTCAAGTGTGATTAATTAGTATGTTCGGGACGCGCAACTGGAAGCAGCTTAGTGGTACGCCACCTAAGTACGTTTTATTTATAGTATTCCTATCTAATAAATGAAATTATCGCCACAATTCAATTGTCACTGTCCTTTTAATGAGCAAAGGTATTTTATTGAAGACTCATATATAATAGTGTCCCTGTTTAATATAAGTGATATGGTTTTTATTTATTTAGTCAAGCCACACCCATCTTCTGCAGTTTCTTCTTGTAATATTTATAGCAATATGAAAGTATTTGCATTTGATAGATCTGCCATTTGAATTGCATTTTATATTGGTTTGGTTCTGAAACACAATCATAATCATAGTTCTGTACGGATTGACAAGAACAGTTATTTATGTCCAATATCAAACTACATAAAACAGATCTGCATACCTCTATTCGGATACAAACAAAGATTTCTCAAAAAATAAATAAACAAAACATTTTTGTACATATTTTAAATGTCATTAACTTAACGCAGGTATTGTTGTAATATTTGAGCTAATTTAGTTACTCGGTACTTTTGTTTTCAATCGTGTAACCGTTTTCCTTTGCATTTTCAATGTTAAGCGCAACTTTCACTTTTCGCCATAGCACGAGAGCCTGGCTGCTTCCTGTCGAGACGGCACGACGCCGCCGCCGTCGGCGTCTACCCAGACATTAGGAATGCCGAGCATAGTACACTAGGTCAGCGTAATCAAATTATTTGACATTGCATTTATTGAAGTTTACCTTCACGTTAAGAAGC
>DWAV01002239.1:0-11529 GCA_018231305.1 Noctuana lactifera | reverse complement strand
ATTAACACCAATAAAATAAATGTATTTTGATTTTGGTTTTTATTAATTTTTAGGCGGAACGAAGTTTGCCGGGTCAGCTAGTATACTATACATTTTTAATAAGAAGAAATTTTGTAGGGTAACAATGATTCCAGAAAAATAATTAAAAGTTTACCATTGCAAGTTTAGGTACCAATAGCTCAAATAGTAATTATTGTAATATCTTAATTATAGTAATCTTAGTATCTGTCACCTATCTGTGAGTTAGGAAATCTTTTGAGTTCGTGATCGCTCCGGCGTATAGTTAAAGCCTGTTATGAAGTTACGTACGTACTACTCGATTACTTAACGTACGTAGTTCTTTATTATTCGTGATAGAGATATTATTATGTTTATACAATTTATATAGTCAACAAACGCATAAATTAAAGTTCTTAAGAAAATCATCTCCATAATGTGCTCCATAACTTTCTCACTGCAAAAATGTCGGTGACAAAAGTACGTAAATGACAATAACCAAGTGGGGCGAACCCGAACGTCAAAAAAGATTTGTGATGCCTTGTGATGCTGATGTGATGGCCAACGATAAAACGGAGGAAACCGGGCGAATAGGCAAAGAGACGGGAATTTGGATAAAAACAATCAGCTCAGCATTCTAATCTCCTTCTATCTTCTATACCTACTTAAAATTAATTTGTAGAGTGGTAAATTTTGTACATGAAATATATTTCCAAAATAATTATCAGGGGGTAATTAGGGATCGATACTGATGCCAAAAATTCAATCAGTAAAATTTTTGTCTGTCTTTCTGTCTGTCTGTATAACCGTTATAGAAACAAAAACTACTAGACGGATTATAACGAAACTTGGTACAATATTATTCTTCATACTCCTGAGCTAGTTATAGTATACTTTTCATCACGCTACAATCACTAGGAGCAGAGCAGTGAAGGGAAATGTTGGGAATAACTTTTTAACGCGGGTGAAACCGCGGGGCACAGCTAGTTTCTAATAAGTAGTCTGTGCTAACTGCTACTCATAGACAATGCACTTATGCGGTGCTAACTCCTCGATGACGGATATTAATATTTGTAAAATGTTCGTGATAGGGTTACATACAATACATACTGGTAGTGTTACATATTATATTAATAATATAATATTCATTATACTCTTAGTCATTCATACATTTCATACCAGTATGTAGTGTATTATCTATGGTCAATGGTCATTCACATATTTTCACATTGGCGATGCGAGCGATGCACAAAAAAGCATTGGTGACTGTGGTGCTGTGTCGTAGTGTCGTAGAAGAAAAATGATTTAAAAGCTTTCAGACTATTCGTCTTTGACAGTTTACACAATGGAGAAAGACCATGAAAAGTGGAACAATAATGGGTCTAACAAAGGTAATGAAGATAAATAATTCTCATATTCGATTTCCCTGAGTATAACTTTAGAGTATAATCTCTATTTTGTTTAATTGCTCTCTTTTTTTTAATTTTCTTTAATGGTGTATTTAAATAGAAATAATAATAAACTGTAGTGATAGAAAAATATAATTATCATCTAGAAATCCAATAATAGCATGTGTATCAGTATTGCTTAATATCACCAGCTATAACTTTAGTAGGTACTTGCAGTCTAGTACAGTTCGCTCTATAAGGAATTGCCTTTCTCTTAACCCCCTTGAACAAGGCAAGTGTTTCGGTTGGCGAGGTGTCAATTCTGAAGGCACTATTAAGGACGACATATTTGAACGA
The DNA here is from genome assembly GCA_018231305.1 of Noctuana lactifera. Taxonomy (NCBI): domain Eukaryota; kingdom Metazoa; phylum Arthropoda; class Insecta; order Lepidoptera; family Hesperiidae; genus Noctuana; species Noctuana lactifera. The sequence goes on along the minus strand of DWAV01002239.1, from coordinate 9,787 downwards.
AACATCCACGTACGAACTATGTCACAACAAACTGCTTCTCTATTTGACTTTAGGGGCGTCTAGGATTTCCAGTGGCTATTTATTATCAATTGACCAGCATGCATGTTTCTTTCATGATCAAGTAGGTAAATAAACAAGTAACATCAAATTCCCACCTAAAGTTATAATGCACATGCAGGTAGTTTAGCATGCTAAAAGTTTTGTTCATCATCTGACTTGTACAATTTAAAACACGGATTTTAATATCTATTTTAAATTTGATTACTTTGTACTTTCAGACCTTCCCCTCTCGCCTAGTTGCTCCAGTTTTGAAGTTCTAGACCCACATGATCCTACCATAAGCCGTTTAGCTACAAATTTGTTTAAGTGTACAAATGACTACTTACAAGGAGAAATGGCTGCTGGACAGGTACCTAGATTTAAGAGGAGATGAAATATAAATTTGGTTGAAATATAAACCACTGCTTTAGACCATATCCTATCAAGTGTGGATTTATGGACTTTAAATGCCTTTAGTGAATGTTATCAAAATGTATCAAGTCCATGATGCATTCCTTAATCAAAGAGCAAGTAATTATTAATTAATTCAATAATAAGCACATGTTATCAAAAATGTTCAAGTATGTCAATTTATTATACCTTATGTTTGTTAAGCTTTTTTTCATTTAAAGTGTTTTTATCTATTTTCACAGGAATATTATACATTGCTTGAGGAAATAAACAGAATGGCCATTACCAAATATGCAGATCTCCGAAATTTAGCTGCCAATTTAAGCAAGACATTGAATGAATACAATGATTTATGTAAGTTTATTATTTACTAGCTCATCCTCGCAACTTCGTCTGCGTAGACTTAAAAATCGGGCCCTAAAAATAAAAAATAATAAAGGTAGGTTAGGTAGGCATAATACATTTGTGTCTGTGAAACCATGGAAATACATATAAAAAATTTTTACAGAATTGATTAAGCCGTTTAGTGTAGTTGACATACTGACAGTACCACCACCTACCAAGTCCAATTGAATTTTTAAATCATCCAGGAAACCATTGAATACCCATTTACAATATCAACCCAATCGGTTGAGCTGTTTAGAAATTATGTGAAAAAGATAATTCTCACTACCCTTTGTCTTATTACCTGTTTTCCCAAAGAAATGAAGTATTTTCCGGCGGTTAAAAGTAGCCATGTTGATGTAGCCATAATGGTGGCTTTTAATAGTAAAAGAATTTTTTATATGGGTCCAGTAGTTATGGAGCCTATTCAAGACAAAAAAAACATTCAAATCTTTCCTCTTTATAATATTAGTATAGATTTGTACATAGAGGCTCAATCTAGAGTAACCTGTGTAGCACCTCTTAATAAGCCCATTTTAAAAATTACAGCCTCGCTTATAAAAACGACTAATCACTCTCCTTGTGTGTCACGAAAAAAGGGAAATATTGATTTGAACATTTATTCAAAAAGATATCTATTGTTTCTTTTGGGGTTATTTGGATTGTAATAGGTAGATAATAATTATATACATTTTTGCTTTATAGACTTTATACAAATATATCGATATTTGAAACATTTAAGGCGAAGTTATTTATATTGCCTGCAGTCACTAATATTAACACAAATCCCAACTATCTCTAGTGTTCAGTCTTAAGTTCTGTACATACCTATTATAAATCTGTTATGTAGTGAAAAGTTATTTATAATAAACTAATAACCATAGACTATAGGTCTACTGACAGTACTGCTGAAACACCAATTAAGTCTTACATACAAATTATTGCTATAATAATATTATCATGACATGTGATTGAAGACATAATCTAATATATAAAATTTCCATGTGCAATGTTAGTTACCGTACTCCTCCGAAACGGCTTAACCGATTTTTACCAAATAGGTCTGAGAATCGGCCAACATCTATTTGTCATACCCCTAATAGTTAAGGGTGGTCCACCCCTTAATTTTTTATGTTATATGTTATAAATATAAATTTGCACAATCTTTATCTGTTCCAGTTCATGTGTTAATCAAGCCGCTTCTTACGCAAATCGATCATATAGACGCTCAAGTATCTGAGTTTGAAGAAAATGCTTACCGTTTGGACAGTTATACCAAGCAGCTGAGGGCCCGTTGTAAGGAACTGGAAGATTAGTTGCTGATTATAAACCAACATATAAACAGCTGTATGTTAGGTTAATTTCAAATAGACATCTAATTTTTTAATTCACCAATCCACCATCTCTAGCAATCCGCATTGTAGCAGCGTGGTGGAGTATGCTCCAGACCTTCTTCGATTCTGGAGAGAGACTCGAGTCCAGCAGTGGGACATAAAAAAGGGATGGAGGCAATCACACGTTGACAATGACATTTCATGACGATTCTTTGCCATTCATGTTTTAGTTCACAAACTCAGATTAGACATAATCATAATATATGTTGCTGTTACCATAACTATGTTGACCGCGGTAGCACATCTCTGCCGCGGAACTGTGATAGCGGGATCGCTGAATACTACGAATACGATTTTAATTACCCTTGTGGTGTACCGTGGTGTTGCAATTTGTATCGGTAAATTCAAGCATCGAACCAACAAATCAAGTCAATTATAAGAAAACAAATAGAACTAAACGATTTCATAATTTCTTTGCCTATTTTTGATACAGTGTAGGAACAAATGAATACAAAATAATTTTAAAACAAATACCTATTTAATTATTAGTTTATTGTATATTTTTTGCTGTAATTCCGTATTTTATATTTTAATAATAATTTTCAATATAATTAATTAGACACTATCAATTATTATTTTATTGTTAAATGTATAAATGATGTTACTCACAATTCTTGCTTTTTATTAAATATCTTAACAAAACGCACCTACAACAATATTCCCTAATCCCAGTCTAAGAATACAGTTATAGGACACCGAAAACTATTCAGCGAACTCAGGATTACTCTACATACATGAGTCGTGTCTCATTGACCAATTTCAGTGTCACGTGACCGCTGATTGAGTAGCTGACGTAAATAATACCGTATGTTAAGTAATGTTATAAATAAATGTCTCCTTGGGAGACATCCGTTGCCTTTGCAGCAGAATAACTACTATGCCATGATAGGGTTTAATAAAGACGGCAGAAATAAAAATGCGCATTTGTGTATTTTAAATGTTTTTATAACAAGTATTAGTTCCAATAAAATTTTACAAGTTCCTTTTGTACAAGTACGGAGTAACCTCCGCTTTTGAAACTTAAATGCATTTCAGATATTAGTGGCAATAACTGTGGATAGTGCTTTAGAAGGATTTAGGGTCTTGTACTAGCGGAAGGGGGTTCGCTCGCAAAACCTGTCCCCCCGTGCATCCAGCGCCAGCGTCGTCACGACTCTTATCTTATTTACATACAAATAAACACCATTGTATTATAATAAAGCTACAATATCGCATTTATACGTCCTATTAACTATCAACTTATTAACTAACACTCATGCTTTTACACATTTTCGTAACATTTTAAAAAACGACGTCCTGCTTGTTTAATCACCTGTAATAAAACTATGCTTATTTAATGATTAAATGTTTAAGTAATAAAATTGTACTCCGTAATTAATACAACATGAAGTACTTTGAAGCACAATATTATTAATTAGATACATTTTATCACGAAATTAGAAACGAAAATAAGTTTATTTTTAAGAAATTAGATCTACACAGATATGATAAGTAGTATGATGGTGACGAATAAACTAAAGTATTAAAATGCCTCTACTGGTCAATTATGTACATTTCAAAAAGGCATTAATCTTTTTTTTTGTGTGCTGAAGACTTGAAGCTTAATATAACAATAACTTTGTATTTTTATGATCATAAGGTAGGTTACATAGCACGGAATAGGTAGGTACAATATCATTCTTCAAAAAGGCAGTGATAATTACGCGAACAGTTAAAGACCACTAACACCGAATATGATACCATTTCTGGATTAAAATAGTTGCAACACTTATCCTCTTTCGGTTCCTTCGAATATGCATCTACAAGCATTCACATTATATTAAGTACCATCGGAAATTTTTATAGCTAGCTCATTATCGATACCTCTACCCCACTATAGGAATTAGAGACTAATTTCCGCGGATAAAATGTTAGTGAACGCAGATAATAAATAGGTAGATAGGTAGATAAATTTTCTCTACCTTATAAAATATTAACAGAGAAGTACCTATATAAGTGGTATTATGCGTAATTGACTGACAATTACTTAATTTGAACCTAGGATAGCATATTGTGCGATAAAATATGAATTACCTATTTGCTGATAAATTTGTGCACACGACTAAACAATAAATGCCCAATTTAGGTATTAGTTAAACTAAATGTAGGTATCACATTAATACGTTCTCTACATTTTATTTATTTTTTAGAATTTGAATTGAGTAGCGGACGTGGATATCGTTGGATAAAGACAAAGTAGTAAGTAGTTGACAAATCGGGTTAATTTATTATTAATAAAAATATATGAGCAGTGATCCTTGCGACGCCTAGACAGTCACATATACATTTAGGCCGTGCTATCTTCACAGACCGCGATAGGCTACGGAACCTCTAGTCTTAATATTGAATTGAGCATTTGAGAGATGCACGGGGCGATCAGATCGACTACAACCCTGTAGTAACTACTGAACCCTAATTAATAAACAATGAAACGTTAGTTAGTTCGTCTTCTAAGGGCATATAATAAGTTTAAAAGCTTTACATTCTTAAAAGTCTTCACAAATTGTATAACTTACCATAATCTATTCTTTTTCATCAATTTAAAAGATAATATGTTTTTTTATTATCATTTATTACTAAAAATGAATTTTGTCTATAGGTGTGGAAACAAATTATAAGTAAATACGTAATTACTGAAAATAATCATACCAAACTGTGTAAAATTAAATTATAGAAGATTTTCTATGTTGCATTCAATAAATTATATTATATATTTTTATATTATCAATTCCCGCCACTGCAATAAAATTAGTGATGCAACGAATAAGTACCTAGGTGTTATAATTATGTAGATAGTTTCACATAGATTTTGCCAGTTTATAATAAATCTTTGTAGTTTCCGGTGTATAAATAACTACGTGACTGAATGTATTATTAGGCGGATATTAAAGTGGGCACCTAATTGATTGCAATATTACGGCATGTAGATGAATTATTAATCAATTACGGATCGAAATTTATGTTCCCTAAGTAATAAACATCCTGAAGAGGTTTGGAATCTGATATTTACAAGAATTTGATATAAAATCAAAATTTAATCTAATTTTTATTATCAAACGTAAATGTTTGTTATTTTTATGTCTAAATACACAGATGTTTATTTCTAAACAAATATTATGTCTTATTAATTTTATGTATTATATAACAAATATTATGTCTTATTAATATTATGTATTATCTACCTTAAATAAAAATTCCAAAACCCATTAACGAATACGAAAAATTAATTTAAAATTTTCGGCATATAATTCTGTCTGGAGTCACTAATCATAATCTGCATTTAAAACTATACATAGGTACATGGTTGTTGGAATTAGACAATTTAAGCAATTGCATTACTTCAAATCGGGCGTGATAAATAATACCTACTTTCTATCATTGTTATCTAAATTTATTTCCGAATAGATAATAAAAACTGTGTTGTAAAATTACATTTTCTGACAAAAGATGTGCAGTCAGTCAGTAGTCCTGTAAGACAATAAGCATAAATGTTGGTAGGTACATCACATTTTACTTAAATAACGCTTCATACTCACAGCCCCACACTAGGATTCCCTGTGTCGGGGTACCATCGACACATACAGAGACAATCACAAACACCCAGACAGGGAACACAAATCTAAATTCATCATTTAAACCTCTTCCTCGCCGGGATTCGAACCCGGACTTTTCGAATGGCGGACTGGGATGATAACCACTACACCACACATGTCGTCATACCTACTTACCCGTTACTTAAATAACTATTTACTTAAATAATATTATTCTATATTTAGTTCTCCGATTGTTCCTGTTTATATAGGCCTTGTGTAACTAAATACTTGATTTTAAACAAGTAGTAAGAGTTTCTTTTAGCCGGCTTTTTTCTCCCGAACAAACATAGTCAAAAGGGCGCCTAAAGCCGATCGATGTACCGATTGATTTATTTGACTTTTACTCTGGTAACTATATCTTCTATTCATCTATCTATCTTCTTCTATCTATACTATAATAAAACTATAGAGAAATTGTTTTCTGTACATTAAATATTTTTTTTAAATTTCTGTTCGGGGACTTCAGTAATGATATAGAAGCAATAACATTTTTTTTTTAATTTTTGTCTGTGTGTCTGTCTGTCTGAACGAATCACGTGAAAACTAAGTGAACGGATTTGGCCGAAACTTGGTAAACTAATTACTTATATGCTGGATTCACATATTATTATGTAGCCTACTTTATGTCCCAGAAAAAGAGTTCCGTAGGGATACACCTCAAAAAATGGTAAAGAACAAAGACTTTTTCAAAATTATAAAATACTTTACACGAAACTTATAAAATATATTTATAAATGAAAAAAATAGCTGGTTGCCCGTCGGTCTAAACTCGGTTGGTTTTCAATTTTTCATCAATGAACAGAGTGTTTCATGACGAAGGTTTCGGTTAGGTTTGATTAGGTGTATACTTTTATTATAATAAGAATTATTATAAGATGTATGTTGAAAATGTCGTTAAAAAATCAAGCAGACTGGGAGCTTTAAGAATTGTTGTAGTCATATGGCAAAAAAAATCTAATTAATTGAAAAGCCCGAAATACCATATTTTTTATCTTTTAAGAAGAAACTGAGTAGTAAAGTTAAATAATTATTTTGTTAGTCACCCAATTTTAGGGTTCCGTACCTCGAAAGGAACAAAACGGAAACTTTATACGATCACTTTGTTGTCCGTTCGTCCGTCTGTCAGTCACAACCCCTTTCCTCATGAACGCGTAGAGGTATTAAATTGAAATACATATCAAATACTCAAGTCTATCATATCTTTAAGCTGTAACAAAAACAAACTTCTATGTCAACGCAATAAAAAAAAAACAGCAATATAAGCCGCATATTTTCAGACTCGCATTTACTCGCAAGGGAATCTTACTTCTTACTTTCAGTTGACCTAGAATCTTGATAATTGAAAATTTGGCATGAAGCATATAAAGGAAAAATTCCAAAAATCCTTAAATTTCATTTTACAATAAAAGTACCATAATTATAACTCGCTTGTCGTGATGGCTGAGTTTTATTTATACACTTACAGGTTTGTACGGAACCCTCGGTGCGCAAGTCCAACTCGCACTTGGCCGGTTTTTATTTTTCTTTAAACCCGATTCTGAAGTCCATACGAACGAAGTCGCGGGCATAGTCTAATAATAAGTATATATCAATACCTTACGATGAATAAAAACAATTTTATTATTTACTACTAAAACAGTCTGCAAGTAAATTTAGGCTTAATCATTTGCATTTTTTTAGAAACCAGTGAGATAGTAAATTATAATCATAGCATTTATAATAAAAACATATAAATAGGACTTTTTTAAATTAAAAATTCTTAGTTTCTGTTTCTGTTTATGGTGTGAAATCTTAGTGCGCGGCTGTTGCGGGCATCTGTTTATTTCCAAGTAGATACCTACTATATAATTTAATTTAAAAATGTGTTTCGTTACATAAATTTTTGAATTATTACCTATAGCTATACTTAAGCTTAGCTTTCTGAACGAACGTTTTGCCGTATAACGAATAAGTATATTATAAATAACGATGTACATTTCTTTTACGTACCTACCTATCTGCACAATCATTCTAAACATGAATAAGAAAACACTTATACGTAATTGTTTAATATAAGTATTGAAAATTTAATTAGATTCCAATTAAATATTAGGTCAGTTAATTTACTTCAATTCGTATTCGTTGCATCTCTAACTGCAATTAAACTGTATCGTATCTGTCCGAATGTAGGTAATAATAATTTATTTATATTAATTCAAATACCTAGTAATTAAATTTATTTCGGTCATTTTAGATATGACGTTAATTTATCATTAGGTATAACAATAATAGTTATGAGTAAATGGAGAATATAAATATTCATAAAATAATATAATTATGTATAAAAAAATTAACAATACAATAAAGTCACAGCATGTATGTACATTGTATTTTTATACATGTCAGTGACAACAACATTATCATTGTCGTAAGCACAATGTGCCTACTCTCGTCGTACCCATTTTATATTAATATTTCTACATATTAGTTGGCATATGACCCGTGCTTTACCGAAGTAGACACGGCCTCCGTACTCTCCCGTTTTCTTATCTCACGTCATTGCACTCTAGAAGTATTCGATAAAAATCTACTATATTTTTATAATGAATAACCTTTTCCGCTTCGTTCTTATCAGTGAATTTTAGTAATATCAGAAGCTAGAATCTGTAAACAGTTGTTGTTCACTCGACTCTCAATCGATTCTCATTAGAACCAACTACCCTCCCGATATCCTTAAATCATCAATTTTTTTAATTCCTTATTTTAGTAAAAGTTTATGAAGACCTAATTAAAATGGGTACAAGAAACCGATGGCACTTTACACGGTACCTATGCATTTTCATAAATTATGTCATAAAATGACAGACTAAAGAACTATTTTAACGTTACGCCGTGACTTATAAACTAGCTTCGTTTTATTAACCTAATCACATCGATTTAGAACATTTGTTGTGTGGTAGTGATAGAGGCTCGGCCCGCGGCTTGACGCTTCAGTCCATGAAACAAGAAGTTGGCGGCGACCTTGATCGGCGCAAGTAGCGGCGCACGCGCATCGGTCTCCCATTGTCAAACGTTGCCGGTGGCCGGGAATCGAGGCGGAGGCAGTGGCGGCGGCGGTCGCCCCGCCTCGCCCGCACCCGACGACTGCTCCGATACTGCAATTCATAACAGCCTTGTTTATTCTCCTAACCTTCATCTATCCTTAATCTTCATATGTACCTACTATCATTTTTCATCACTAGAGATTTAAGCTAGGTACATTTGTCGACTTTTAAACAGTAGCTCGTGACAGTCCGGTCAAATAACTACACATTTTTAGCAGCTACCCAAGCCCGTTTTACTTTGAATGTTAGGTACCTAGTGCCTGCTACTTACCTAAGTATTAGGAAGTTCGAACCTTAAGATGTTCGAGCGTACCTGGTAGGACTGTGAGTGAAAAGAGTGTATGAAGCAATCGGACAATAGCAAGACACTCTAATTGTGCCTACCTGCTTGCTACACTAAAGCTTGACCGACCCAAGTGAAGCATCATACTCTTATGTAGTACATATACTAGGTACCTAGTACTAGTGGTTCAGCGGAAATCCGGACAGAAGGTTGCACGCGTGACACGCAGTACTGTTGGTATCACATATCTTTGTTATTATTTACCTACATAGCGATGCTTATCAGCCAAAAGAGGATGTTATTATGAACAATCATAATATAATTTATCTTTGCATGGCTGCATTATACTTTATTAAAAAATATAACCTACCTTTAGGAGCCTACAAACTGACTTGTTATCGGGAATACATTATACCTATTAATCTTGAGTGATTAGAGAAGGAATACCTACGTAGTCCAAATAGACTTACGATAACTTATTTGACTAGGGTAGATTCGCCGGTTTTCGGCCTTTTAGTGGAGTTGTCAAGTTTAAGATATTATTAAAAAATATTGCCATGA
>DWAV01002238.1:0-11529 GCA_018231305.1 Noctuana lactifera | reverse complement strand
CCTTCCTCATGAATGTAGCTATCATATAGAAAAAGAATTTTTCAAATCGGTCCACTAGTTTCGGAGCCTATTCAATATAAACAAACAAACAATCAAATCTTTCCTCTTTATAGTATTAGTATAGATAGAGCTAGGCTAGAGTTTCGGTTTGAGCGGGCGCCGCCACCACGTGTCGCGTCCAAATAGTTGAACTATTAATATCTGTACTGCACCGACCCTGACCCTGTTTACTGCGCCGTCGCGTCCACTGTTGTCAAACTGCTTAGTGCAGGGCGACAAGCTGTGATCGGTTTTTGTAATTAAAAACAATTGTGAATGGATTGTAATTCTGTGAAAAGTATTTCTTCGTGTATTTTTGTCTGTGGACTCGTTCGTTTCTCTTGTTCGTTCTTGTAGTTCGTTTTTTTTGTTAGCTGTTAGAGGATATTTAAAAAAATTGCGAGGAATTGATAATCACTTTTTTGAATTCGGTTCGAAGTGGGTTTTTTTGAGTGGTATATCTTTAAAAAAGTAATAAGTATTTAAACAAAGAGTTATTAATTTATGCTTTATAACCTTGTCTGTATTGTTCTGTGATGATGAAACTTTTGACGTGATTTATTTATTTAATCTTTACTGAATACCTTAAACTAAGGATAACAATGGGTGGACTAAAATTCATTTTCTATTAATGAATAAGAAAATGAAATATTTCATAGCGTAGTTACTACACAAATGTTTCATAATGGCAAGCTACAGTTCAAAGAAGGAGATTACCAAAAAAGTTGTGAAGAGGGTAAGGATTTAATATCTACACATCACAGTCCCACTCCTGGGCAAGAATCTGACACAAATAATATTTATTTATTTAACATTAATGTACACTGGAATCATTTAAAATAGAAAATGTGAATATAAGTATCGATTATCACAATAACAGGTGTCTCTTTTAAGCAAATGCTTTTCGCCACCAGGTGTCGTACGCAGAGCCGCTGGTGTCCGGCGCGTGCGGCGCGGCTTCCAACATGACGGAGTCCAACGCGCAGGCGGCCTTGCTGCAGTACGCCAGGACCGTGCTGGAAACTCTGGCGCTGGCCGTGCATGCCAGTAAGACTGCCGCTGGGAATCCAAGGGTGAGTTATTTACAAGAAGAAGGCGGTGGACTTGGTACAGTTCAGTGATGCACCACCGCTGTTATTGTAGCCTGCTGTGAAGCAAGTCTTGTAACAAGTTCTCGGTTGGTGAGGGAGTAGCATTGTTTTCATGTTTCACCTCATATCTGACTCTTGGTCCTGTTTACTCTTAATCTATGGGCCATAGCATACATACTCTGTTTCGTGTGGCCTTGTGTTGATTAGCTTACGTCACTGTCAATGGAGAAAGAGTGCGAAGGCGGGAAAACACTAGTTACTAACGTGCAGTGTGGACGTGTGATAATCAGACACGGCGACACTGTCGAGCCACGGAAGTATAAATAACAGGACTATTAAACCCGTGAACTCATTGTTTCAAGGTTGGATTATATGTGTGTTTGTGTGTGTGTGTGCGCAGGCGAGCACAGCGCACGCAGAGGTGGAGGCGCAGACGACGCTGGCGCGGTCAGCGCTACACGAGCTCAGCGCGCAGGTGCGCGAGCTCAGCACGCAGCGCGGCGCCGTGGGCCCACTGCTGGACTCGCTGGCCAGGGCCACCGCCAGGCTCACGGAACACAGGTATTCTAGGTCTTCCTCCGAGGTGGGGATAGATGCATGCACATAAAAATACATGCGATTAAATCAACACTACCCACAACTCACTGGAACAAGTTCGAACATGAATGAATGAATTAATTAAATATTTATTTGCATATACAGGGCAATAGCTTAATATATTAAAGTTCAGAGGAATATAAATGTAGAGAAATCAAACATGTACCTCATTAGCACCAATTGCTATCCGTGTGTAGACCCACCCTTATTTACAATATCTATAAATAAGTTCATTCAATCGATCACTAACGGCGTCCACTCGAGACTTAATCATTCCAACAGACTATAAACTGCCTTCAACTGAAGTGTCGGTTTCGATGTGATCGCTAATATTAGCACTGTGGAATTTTACTACTATTTTTTTTAACATTATTGAGTAGCAAAAGAGGGTGCAGGTCATCTGATGGTTAATAGTCAGTGCAACCTATGGACACTCACGTACAAGCTCAAATAGTCGAAATTTCCTATCTAAGGTATTGAAGATGCGCTGAAATCTATACATATAAAATGCTTTGTCCTGAATGACTGAGTGACGGTTCAACGCACAGCCTCAACCGCTGATCGTAGACACCTCACACGCAGAGAGCGTGTTCTTTGTATGACGTAGGAATACAATAAAAGTATTATTCGAAATTCTGCCCCTAAGGGGGTGCAAAACAGAGGTAAAGTTTATAAGGGACAAAGTGATTGCTTGGTCTACTATATTTATGATTTTTAGGGCCCGATTCTAAAGTCTACGCGGACGAAGTCGCAGGGATAAGCCAGTCCACAAATAAGGATTATAAATTCTCCGAACTCAGAGGATGCATATAAATAAATAGCCGAGTTTAACCGAGCGATTAGTCAGCTGAGATGCCGTAAATAGATGGACACCGTTATAATTGTACGCTACGGAGCGGAGAAAGATACAGGAAATTACCTTGCAATGTTAGCACGGAAACACGTAGCAACCTCAAACTTTATATAATTTATAAAAAAAAAATAGAAACAAGTAAAAAAATTACTTGTTTATTTTATCTCCCTTCTGCATCTTTGAATGGAGATTTGGATACAAAACCTTGTCCTGGCAATAAATAAATAGACACAACAAATAACAAAAACAAAATAATTCACTAATTTGGTGACCTTTCTTACGTTACTCGCGTACAGACATTTCGGTGATTCATTTTTGTTAGTCTAGATAAAACAAAAATATGTCTACATTAACCATAATATATACATAATATTATCTTTTTTATGCTTACTGTATTAGAATCTTTAAATAACATAACATATAGATATCGCTCTCCTTGACCCTGAATTTGGTAATTCTGACCGATGCGCAATAAATCAGTGGCCGGACATGTCTCCGCGCACGCCACGCGTCTCGTCTCGGAAACCAATAAATCTATATTAAAAGGCAATATTCGCGTGCGCTTATCTCATCGCGGCTGGCGCGGCGCCAGGCGGCTCGCGCTGCTTGGATTGACTACTTGCGGTGTACTTTTATTTTATACTAGCTGCGCCCCCCGATTTCACCCGCGTTAAGAATTGCAACCTAACGCTTGATAGCCTATAGCGTTCCTCGATAAACCAACTATTTTACACTAAAATAATTTTTGAAATCGGTCCAGTAGGTCCAAACAAACTTTCAGCTTTATGTTATTAGTGTAGATATGGGATTGGCTGTTTTTGAGTGAACGCATGAATGAGATCATTTTTAATCGACTTCAAAAAGGTTCTCAACGGAGGTTCTCAATTCGACTGCATTTTTTTTATGTTTGCTACCTTATTAATTTTTGACTGGGTGAATGGATTTTGACGATTGTTTTGTTGATTCGTTCATAAGCTATTTACATTCACACAAACTTCATAACAACCACTACATTACTTCCTACGGAAATACTCTTAAAAGTACTTATAGTTAATTTTAGCTTGACATAAATGTTTTCGTTGCAACAATATTGCATGAACCTCATATTATTGTATATTAACATTTCCTGACTTGAACGTTCAAACCATGACCTACGGTTTCATTACGCACTCTCATACACAAGTTTTATTTTCCATTCGCTCCAATGAATCTATGACCGTAATATGAATGAATAACTTTCATAATTCGCTCTTTTGATTTCCAACTTTAAGTAGTGAGTGGTTAGGTCGGTAATAGTTTGGCGGTGTCATTAAATGAATTATATGTAGTGCTAGTGAGTCAGATTCGTGCGAATGCGCGTCCGACGTGCACGCGATCGATTGTGTATCGATTTGTTTGAATCAATATTTGTGTGTCAGTGTCGAGAGGTAGCGCAGATATGAAGAAACTGTGTGTATCCTTATGTTATACAGCTTTAAGGGTGATATTTATGTCACTCAGTATCTAAGACTAGCTGTGCCACGCGGTTTCACCCGCGTTAGGAATTGTGACGTAATGCTTGATAGCCTATAACCTTCCCCATGAACGTAGCTATCATACACTAAAATAATTTTTCAAATCCGACCTGTAGTTCCAGAGATTAGCGCGTTCAGACAAACAAACTCTTCAGCTTTATATCAATAGTATAGATACATTGATATGTTTACTTATTTAGTCATGTTTAGCCATGACATACTCAACGGTTTTTCGCCTGGCCTACCTTAGCCAAGGGCGCCTAAAGCCGATGTACCGAGTTATTTGACGTTCATCCAGTGTATACGTGTACCTTATGACGAATAAAATTTTTAAATTTGAATCCATTAAAAAAAAAGGTTACAAAATTCTTGCTTCATCGCCATTCTTAATGATAATTCACACATCACCCATTGTCATCGCTGTGACAGAAATCCTTTATGTTTGGTTACAGAATGTCCCTGATCGGGTCATACGACGAGACGGACTCGTTCGTGGACTACCAGACGCGCATGGTGGGCGCCGCCAAGGAGATAGCCAGGCTCGCCACCGACATGGTCAGTCACATTCATATTGGTTGCTACTCATAGCCCAGCTGCTATGAACCGCGCCTCGCTGGCAGTGTAGATCGCAAGCGATTTCACTATTAAGCGACGTCGGTTGCGGCCGGTATGATGGTCACCGCTAGTGGCTCATGCGCGCTTCCGTGCTTCGGAGGGCACGTCAAGCCGTCGGTCCCTGTTGTTATTGATAGGTAACATTCGGTGAACCTAGTCGGAGGCCCTTTGGGTGGTTTGACAACATCCGACACGGGTTGGCCACTGACCCGTGGAGTATGCTACAGGCCTTCCCCGGTTGTGGGGAGAGACCCGTGCCCAGCAGTGGGACATAAAAGGGTTGAAGGCAGGCTACTCGTATACCATTAGGTACTCTCGCATGTAATAACAAGTGACTGACTGCAGACGGCGAAATCGGCAACGGAGCCCAGCAAGCTGGTGGAGGTGGGCAGCGAGCTGTGCGGCAAGTACGAGCGGCTCGCGGCCGACAGCCTGGGCGCGTCCGCCACCACGCCCAACGAGGACGTCGCCAACAGGTACCGGCACGCGCATAAGCTTTACACAGCGCTAAACCGCTAAATCGAGTCGCTACATCTGTTCAACTTCTCAGCGGGTAGGGTGATTCAAGAGGAAGATTTATATTGTATAATTTACTGATCTTGTGGCGGTGTGAAGTTTTTACCAAATTAAATTCACTAGTCACGATTTCAATTTTATCGAAATTGACTTACGTGTTTAGGTGCATACACCAGTAGTTGCCAATAGATACACCGTTAGATATCGACAGCTGCTTACCACATTTAATGGTTATAACTTTAAAATTGATCCCGAATTTTATGCATACGTTCGGCACTTGGTTACAATGTGTGGTGTAGTGGTTTTCAATGTCGTTGCGCCATTCGGAGAGTCCAGGGTTCGATTCGATGGGGCAAAAAATTTAAATGATGAATTTATATTTCTGTTCTCGATCAGATGTTTGTATAATTGTTGTGTGTGTGTCCGTGAATGTGAGTGTGAAGCGTTATTTATTATATTATATACAAATTTATACTCATCACTTGTCGTTCGTTACATGTGTAGGATCCGTCTCGCCGCAGTGGAGTTGGGAGAAGCGGTGTCGGAGCTGGTGCGCGCTGGGGGGCACTGCCGACTGTCCGCCATCGCGCAAAATCAACGCGCCGTCGCTGACGCCGCTAGGAAGGTCAACGAGAAGGTAATGTGGCCATTTTTGTTAAGTGTTAAGGCCAGTTTTGTTAAGTGTTTTTGATTATTCGCGTTGGAATCCTAAATATTTCGAAAATATTAAACCACATAAACAAAAAGATAGATAAACAATTTTTTTTAAAAGGTTCATTTAGGTATTGATGTCATATAAATAAATCTATGTACTTAAAAAAAATATAGTCATTTAGAAATCACAAACAGACTCTTAAACTTTTAGATGTTTTTCTTTATTTGTGACGTGGTCTCTTCTTATCCAGGTTGTGTCGGTGCTGAGCGCGCTGCAGGCGGGCTCCCGCGGCACGCAGGCCTGCATCGACGCCGCCTCCACCATCGCCACCATCATCGGGGACCTCGACACCACCATACTGTTTGCCAGCGCTGGTGAGTGATTGGAACAAATGTCATTTTTATTTGTCACAACTGTCTTTAGTAATAACATAAATAGAATGACTGCAAATACTCATCATTCATTCATCATTCATCACTACTTTTAAATGACACACAACAGTACTAGTTACTAGTCCACAGTTGGTGTAACCTGCCGCATTGGATGTTTCACATCAATAACTAGTGAAAATTGTATGATAACATCATAAATAATAAGATGTCGTTCCCCAGGCACCTTGCACTCGGACAAGGAGGGCGACACGTTCTCGCTGCACCGCGAGGGCATCCTGAAGACGGCCAAGGCGCTGGTGGAGGACACCAAGACGCTGGTGGGCGGCGCCGCCGGCTCGCAGGACCAGCTGGCCTCCGCCGCCCACCAGGCCGTCGCCACCATCGGTGAGTGCAGATTTAGTGTCCCCAACAACTACATATTTCTTTCAAAACACAATAAACTGCTTCACTGTACAAAAGGGCGTGGCGGCACTACCCCGCTCGGTAGAAATTAATTTTAAAGTTTTTTACACTGACATACAATAATGTTTAAAGTTAGTGATATATTAAACTTCTTTTCGTTTATGTTTACCGCACAGTAAGAGTCTAATGGAGGAATTAAATCTGATAATGCAACTGAACTAAATAATAATGTTCCGTTATCAGTGCAACTGTGCGAGGTGGTGAAGCAAGGCGCTCTCTCCCTGGGCGGAGGCGGAGCGGAGCCCCAGGTGCTGATCCTCAACGCGGCCCGCGACGCCGCCGCGGCGCTGCGGGACCTGGCGGCGGCCACGGCGGCTGCCAGCGGGAAACACGTCGCCCATCCCGACATGCAGAGGTTGAAGCACGCCGCTAAGGTCAGTTGCCTTTATACCGTCTTTATATTACCTCTATACCACCATTGAAGCACTATAGACTAGTTGTGGCGCTGTTGAAACACCTTTATTATATCAGTTGTTTTTCCAAGCCCACTGGTTTTAAGTCCTGTAAATGATCACGTGGGTGTTTATTTGTTTTTCCAAATTCTAAATTGTACATACCTGTGATTAAAAATTTGGACTAAATTGGTTTTTGTTTTTCAAATTAATCAATTTATTCATACTAACTTTTTAAAACTATTTACTTTACAATATTTTTTTTTCGGTTAGTTTGGTTCTTTTAAAAGTAAGATGTAAATTATTATACAACTGTCTTTTCATTTCAATTAAATCAATAATACTATTTTTTATCTACTTAACGTACTATTCTTATCATTTTCTGTGTATTGTCTTTGTCCTGTCCGAACTTGTGTATGTCTGTGTGACTCGTGACGTCAATATTGGACTTTCGGGCTTCTAATTGTCAGTTTTCCATAGCGGCTGTCGGACACCAGCAAACGATGGAGCCTCCCACTGAAAACTAACACTTTCCCGCGCCAAAAGCGAAGATCTGTCAACCTCCGCACAGATTATAATTCTTGCGACTCTGAGACCGATATATTCCAGTCCGATCAGGAGGACGAACTAGTGAAGCTCCTAGATTATTCGAGTCAAGACGATGACGTCTCCCCCTCTATATTCCACGATAATTGCGAAGAAATCATCGCGTATATAGAACGGTTTATGAAGGTAGTTCCGCCTCGGAAGATTGAAGACGACGAAGTCAACGTTAGGTACAATGTCGCGGCTAAAAACAGTTTGTTCGATATGGATTGGAGAGTGCTTAAGTACGGCGAGAATATATTCCTAGGCGAAGTCAAAAAGTTGGTGGATTTGTGTGTAGGTTCGTTTGATAAAGTCGAGAGCAAGCGTAAGAGAAGTGATATCGAAACAAAAAAAGCGAAGTCCGATTTGGACGGTGAGATGAAAAGACTGTCTCAAGTCATTGAAGACCTAAACATTGAAAATTCGGTCACAAACAAAGTTGTTACGCTGACAACTATAACAACAGTCGACTCAACGACGTCAAAAACAGATGAAGTGGACAAAATAAAACTAAAAAGCCCAGTGTTCAGAGTGAAAAAGGTGAAACCAGTGAATCTAGTTATTAATTTAGATGTTGAAAGTCCAGAGATGAAGTCGATCGAACTATTGAAATCACCCATAAGCACTGACAAGAAAGAGAAAACTGTTAGTCCCGTAGAGACACCGACGAATGGAGATACCAAAACTGAATTATTAACTCCTGAACAAAAAGAGACAGAGCGATCGGAAGTTATCGTAAAACCAGATACAAAGAGCGTTAAAGTAGAGTTTTGGAAAATGTTCAAAGACGATACCGAATGGTGGAAGGCTTTAGCAAAGAGAAATTTGGAAAAAATGGAAGAGACGAGGCGAGATTTAGAACGATTTAGTGGTCATGAGCTCGTATTAGGAGAGATAAAGACAGAAATAGACAAATATGATAGAGAGAAAGAGACGCTGCAAACGTTCATAGAAGAAGTAGACAAATCCAAAGCTGTCAACAAAGATTTGGAGTATGACAAGAAATATGAAGACATGGTATTGAAATTGATTGAATTCGCTAAGAAAGACTTCATTTATAAGGGATTCGATCCTTTAATAGAAAAGTTAAAGGCACTTTCGAATGTCCAAATTGAAGGCAGAAAGAAAAAAGTTGTTCATATTCAAGATATTATAGACGTTTACAATCGTATCGACATCACCCACTACACATACGAAGAGTTGTGTCTACTAGAAAAGTATTACAAAGAGATAATAAGAAAATACAAGAATGATCATCAAAAAGAAAACATAGTTCCTATTGAATACTTGCCCGCGAGAGAGCGATCCGCGCCGCCGACTTACCACCGAAACGTTGCATTCAACCTACACACAAATAACAATATTGCTAGAAACACCCATCATTACAACACAATTAATAGCACGTACCGACGAACGAACAGCCACAACGAAAGATCTAGAAACAGCTTAGAGATACACGACCTAACGCGCACATATCCTCTGCAGTACTACGCTAACAACTGGTGGTCAATATACGAAGACATATTGAGAAGTCGCGAGCGTCAATTCGGCACAATTGATAACTGGTGGAATGTTTACGAGGCCATATTGAATAATGAGGACACGTCCGCCGAAGACATGAGGCGTTTCCGCGAGATTGTCGAATACAGGAGCAGCTCGCGGCGGTCCAGGCCGAACAGTCGCATGGAGGAGCAGTTGCGAATGTTGAACGAAGTGGAAAACACGCGGTTCCGCGAAAGCGAGGACGTGAGGCGGCGCGAGGACGAATCGGTCAGATTTAGACACTTTGATGCCCATTAACTGCTGCCGTTGCACTGTCGTCTAACAATGACTCAATGAACACGCAATGGAGCGCATGGTGTTGACGAGTGCCGGCTTACGCTCTGGTGTTTGGACTCATTATGGATTCGATGTCGTCACTTTCTCTAATCATGTGGTGTCTAAAGATTTCTCTGCTGCAAGTTAACTCGAGGTAGCTAAAGCTAATACAGTCAAAGCTTGAGACGAAATGTGACATGGTCTGATCAGCCTTCCGCCAATTTGTCTTTTTGCAAAATGATCAGTATCCATCAGATAATTCCCATCAATATGTCATTACATATTAAGCCTAAACTCTTTTAAGGCTAATTTCTATTGTCGATTGTGATGGTCTATGGTTTATAAATTGGAATTAACTGTATCAAATGTATCTTTAGACACCACACCCACATTTCTCTCTTCGACCATTTCAGCTCAATTCATTCACACGTCTGTTGAAATGTGTTCAGTGGTTTTGTCGTATTAATCTAGTGCTGTCAGTGTGGCATGACCTTTACACCTTTATGTTTCATACCTTCTTCTTATCGGTATTGTCAAATAGTTTCAAAAATGTCGTAAGTTTTTTTTCAATAAGCCAATTGCTTATAAGATAGGTAAAAAAATTGTCATTTACAATGGAAATCCCAGGAGGAGGAGAATCGATCCAAATCTCAGAAGATTCATTAGAACTCGTATAAATATACTGTGTTTTATTTAATACTAACTGTGCCTCGCGGTTTCACCCGTATTAAGAATAGTAGCGTAATGCTTGATAGCCTATAACCTTCCTCATGAATGTAGCTATCATATAGAAAAAGATTTTTCCAATCGGTCCAGTAGTTTCGGAGCCTATTCAATACAAACAAACAAACAATCAAATCTTTCCTCTTTATAATATTAGTATATATTGTAACACGTTCTAGTTTTTCAACTAATTATTTTGCATACCGCGCAAAATAATCTCTGTCTTTACGTAGCAGTGAACCTAAATTCTTTATTCAATCGTCAAATCTCATAAGTTATTCAGCTATTTGACAATAACCTGTACACAAATCATGTCCGTGCAACACCTCAAAGCTACCCCATCCCTTGGCTCCATCATCTAAGCACATTTCTTTTCGCCAACACTTCATCACTGGTTTCATCGTGATATCATTGAGTGTTTAACTCCTCAACAGTACAAAGCCACAAGCTTTCATATTTTCACAGCGAGCTTTCAAAAGTCCAATATTGACGC
This sequence comes from Noctuana lactifera, assembly GCA_018231305.1. Taxonomy (NCBI): domain Eukaryota; kingdom Metazoa; phylum Arthropoda; class Insecta; order Lepidoptera; family Hesperiidae; genus Noctuana; species Noctuana lactifera. The sequence goes on along the minus strand of DWAV01002238.1, from coordinate 781 downwards.
AACGAGCTATATTATAATTATTATTTTCTTATCTGTGTATACGATTTACTGTCTAATGTAATTCAAATTTATGATTTTTTTTTATTTGAACCTATGGTTGAAAGCTTCTGGGTTTTCCGCTACCGCATGGGCTTTTGCTGATTTTATATTTTTTGTTTTTTTTTTTATATATAATAATGAATTGGGATAACATAATCTGTCATCAAATTCGACATTGGAATCTACGCCATCTATAGGCCGTTAGGGAAAACAAATTGGTATAAACTTTGCGCTAATAAAGCTCGTGAATCAATTGGCAGCTTTACAAAATTTTCGTTTATTTTCCCTAATAAGTAATGCAGTCGGTAACCCAAAGCTTTGTTTGTGGACACTTAAGTGAGACCTGGGAGAATCATTGCACATTGGAAGGCTTTCGAAGCCTGTCACTAGATGTAGTGATGATGAGACACTCATATTATTTTATTATCGTTTTAATTTATACTTATATATATCTTGCCGGGTGACTTAGATCCTTTAAAAAAATAATTTGATAGGTTATAATTAATATAAATCGATTTTTTGATCGAATTACATTTTTAAATCTGGCAACACTTTTCATAAAAATTCATTTGTTTCGTTACATTGATGTTTTTTTGTTTGTTCGTTTTTTGAATATGTTGTATTTTTGAATATGTTATATTGTGTTTTATAAATAATCTTTGTGTTTCATCATCATCACCTTTCAATCACCAATCAACTCTTTCGCACTAGCTGTTTACGAGCGGTCACTCCGACTCGTCTG
>DWAV01002237.1:0-11530 GCA_018231305.1 Noctuana lactifera | reverse complement strand
TTTAATTAGTTTAATAAATTAGTTTAGAGTAACTGTGGTTTTTTTTGAGTCCTCCGGCTGTCGTTAACATAATTAGCTCATTGAAAATGTTCTCAGTTGTTTGTGGTGGCTGAGTAGGTACTCTGAGAAGACATGCGCACATCAACGCATGGACGATTTTTAATTTGGTGTCTGGCTTGGTACGTGTATGCTCTCTACCGAGTCTGCGATGTGAAACAAAAGCTTAAGAAGTGGAAAATTGTTTTTGCCAATCTAGACTGCAAACATTTTTTATACCTCGTTTGATATTTGGTTACATGAGCGAATATGCAGCGAAAAATTCTTTAAAAAATTTTTTTGTTAGTACAAATACTCAAAATCTTTGGAATAGACGAAAACAAAATGAAAATAGAAAAATCATTGCGATTCTAACAAACCACCTCTCGGACTCGTTTTCAGTTTTCACTGTGTTTTGTACGTACTCGTAAGTAGCTGAAAATAGTCCAGTTAGTGAAAAAGGAAAACCGCGTAGAATTTTCCGTCGGGCAATAAACAGTTCTTGTTTAACGCGGTTGGAGGAAGGGGTGCAGAGAGGAGGTAGTTTCCTTAAAGTTGTTTAAGGCGTCAGCGCCGTGCATTATTAAAACCTTGTGCAGCGGCGGGCGCGCATTCTTAAGTGGTGAGTCCCGCAGCAACTCGAAAAAGTTATTATTTCAAGTTATAAATAAGAAAGTAGGTAACTTAATAAAATAGTTGAAAATAATTCAATACTATGTTTTTGGTGCGGACGTTAATGCATGTCAATAGCAGTCAGTCCATTATGATAAAGTAATTGTACGAGCATGGCTTCACTTCAACTGGAAGAGACTGGTTTTGCATTCCTCAAACAACAATTTTACACAAATGGAATTTGAAAATAATAGATATTAATAAACCCACGTATAAAAGCGTTCTGGCCTGGCAGTGGAAAATAGTGCTGAGAGTAAAAGAAATGTGCTAAGAGTTTCCGTCTGGCAATAAACAGATCCTCGTTTAATGTGGGAGAAATGACGGAGATGCAAAGTCGCCAGAGCCGTGCATTAATAAAGACGTCGTGCACCTTCAGGCGAGCAATTTCGAGTCTGTTAAGCAAATTTCAGCTTCTTTAGAAAGAAAACTGGATGGAATTTAAAAGTGATTGCTGCATCTGTAACGAGTTAGTCTGTGTCGATACGAGTATATGTACCTGGAACACATGTTCGATCCCTATTGTGACAATAACAACATAGATTATTATTTTTTATTTGTATGCTCTCTATTTTATATGCTCTGCAATGCGGAAGGATATAAAGGAAGCACAAGTAATAATAATATGATGTGATATTATATAATTAAATCCAAGTGCCTCTTTATATTCGTTTAGAGCTTTTTACCGAATCTTGGTGCAAATAAATGTTATTGGTAGGTACAGCCCTATTCCTTTAACAAGTGTTCATTATAGTTAAAATACGGAGTCATGTTTACGACAATTACTTTATTTTTAACGGTTAAAATAACATTATCTCAATATTTAATTATTTGCCATTAAGATAATATACTCAATGTAATGCAGCATATAATACATATATTCATACAATAGATGTATATGGCAGTTGAGTGGGGGTGCTCATACATTTTCACCCTGGAGGGTAGAGCCGTGGAGCCTTCGTAACAAAGCGAGCCTTAACGAGCGGTGTTTTCCGTAAAGACCCGCTAAATTCCCCGCGACCACCCTAACAAAGTTGGACAAATAGATTTTACGCTAGAAACGTCCCGTCTACAGAACGTAATGTTAATTATGCAGCCTAGCTGCATGACCTCCGGAGACGATGTAATGCAAAACGTAATTAAGGCCACAACACAAGTAAGTAACACAACGCAAGTGTAGGTAATATAATTAAAATTTATAATGACTATTCAACAACTAAACTGTACTAAAATAATTATATTGCATCCGAATAAAAAGGCGCAATTGACAATTTGAAATCGAATCGCCGCTCACCTCGGTATTTTTTGATAGCCGCATTAAGAATTTCACGCGTAAGAAATCAAACATTTCTCGACGCAAATCACGTTTCTCGACGACAACGAAAGACCATTTTAATATTCACCTCGTTTGCTATTAAATGTACCTACTCGTAATATTGTATTTTATTTTGAGGGCTCTGATTGGAAGTTCGGAGGCGAAACGAAATGCTCTCGCTTCCTGAATAGATTCAGTCTGAAAGGGAAATTGAAGGGTCGTTACGTACGCCCGTCTTTGAAGGATTCATAAATTTGCGAATTGCTACATGATTTGTATTTATACAATATGCCAGTACTGAGTTTTGAAGGGTTTCGTCTATTGTTGGACAGAATACGTCTCAAGGAGATAGGTGCTCGTACGGTACCCATCGGCTTTGTCCGGGACAACATCTGTGGAATTACTGTTATTTCTTAGATATTAGAATTTATTTTTATTATTTAGCAAAGATAGAACAGCCCTTGTCAATGTTATAAAAATGACTCTCAATTACAAATATATGTTTCTTACAAGAAAGTCCTGCTGAACCTGAACGGATGAAGTAAATCGCCACTGACAATAGAGTTGCAACGATTTTAGGATTATCTTTGTATGAACAAAATTTATTTTTAACCTGTAAGACCTGTGTTGTTTTAAACCTGTGTTGTTTTGTTTACATTTTTGTAAAACAATCTACAAGTAGGTTAATGTTATAAGACACCAAAGTTCGTAGATATACGTGTTCATAGTGGTGAAATAGGAGCAATAAAACACTTTACGAAATTTGATATATCTAGCGAAATTACGAGAGTGGTGCGCCGCGTGTAGTATTCTACTAAATGGCATTGACTTCTCGGTTCGCTGTTTGGCAACTTAAAAGTTATAGTCCAATTTAACGTGAGCAATTACCTGGCGAATTAGGGAGTCACGGATGCATGAAAATGTACAAGGGGCGTGCGCGTGCCTGTGCTTTGGAAATACGTGTCGAAACCTAGCGAGTCGACAGCTTAGTGATAAAAAAACAAGTCGTGCGACCGTACCTAGAAAATATTTCGGGCGAGACGCCGAATTCTTTTTTCGGCCGGTCACTATGTTAATAAATCGATTGCTGTTACTTCAAATATCAGAGAGGGAGAGATTTTTTTACAACAACGCCGTTAAGGTTAACGTTGCGTCGCATTTTCTTTTTAGACAGGCAGCAAATGAGAAAATCTTTTGTATACCCGAGAAATTTAGCCTGAAAACATTGGTGTAACACATCTATTTAATAATACGTGGAGAGACATTTTTCGATACATTTTATGCACCTTACGGACTTTGCGATTTGGGATAGATAAAGGTCATGTGAAGTAGAGAAGCAATGATAAAAGTTATTCACTAAATCTTTTACAAATACATTAAAAGCATTTAGTTTTTGTATCATTGCTTATATAGTGTTTGCGCTTAAATATAGGTATTTATGTTAATTCCATAGTTATACATACATATAACCAATCGCATAATTATGCAATAGAAATATAGTGAATTTGATTTAGAACCATCAAGATACATTTAAATTACGAGTAGGTACCTACCTAGTAACAACAATAGCCAATTTGTATTTTTATTACTAGAGCTTGCATGGTCACTAGTAACTTTAGTTTGAGGCTAATCATAACAACAAGTCTTAAGATGCATGTCGATAAGTGCATGTAAATTTTGTATAATATGACACTAATATCTACCCATGCGATAATTGCATACGATTATTCTCCCTAATATCATATTGAGAGCAATAATTCAGCACCTTGAACGGAACATGCTATTTTTTCTATCGTCACTTCCCTTTCCTGAGCAATGAAATCGTTGTTAAATAGAAACAGAGTCAGATTTAAGTATGATCACTGACCATGAAGGTCAATTTTCTATTTTTTTAAAGGCTAGACAGCACGAGCCAAGAACACCAATTATTCCGTCAAATTTGTTGCTGTCTAGCAGCAAATTATACTGTTACGACTTATAATTGTGACATAAAATGTAATGACAGTCATTCGAAAGTGCACTGCACTTTATAAATCATGTATAAAGCGTAGCGCGTGGTCATAACGCGGCGCGGTAAGAAATTATCTAATGCATAAATTGATTATACGCTTGATTATACTTAATGGATAATTAAACTAATTTGAGTTAATAAATACCTACCTACGTAACTACAATCTTTTTTATTCATATACTTAGTGGTCTAAGTGGAATATAATGATTTAAACTTGTTTTTAGATTTTATATTTGTTTCATATAGAAAATAACTAATAATAATAATAGCTTACTTCCGAAGCATGAGCATAATACATTTCTTCATTGTGGTACTTCTCCTGTCGGTATAGTCTGCCCCTTTTACAGATAACAAAATAAACTGGACTTTTTCTGTCCTTATAACTATCTATTGTTTATGTTTTTAGAGCATTTGTAACTTAAACAATACTCGATAAGTCCAAATGTTGTGTAACATGTTATTGTTCTATTGGAAAAGTGGAAACAACGTGTTCAGTTTCCAAAAGCACCTTGGGCGGTTGGTACAGATACGATACACATTTTTGTAACAAAGACGCATTTGTCACACTCATAAAATTATGCGAGTTAAAAACGGCTTTCGTCAGTTACACTTTTACTTTTGAATTTTATAACAAGTATGCTCGAGCGTCGAATATGTTTGGCGAAAGTGGATGTGACACCGCAGTTGAGGTTTGATGTTACATTTGTGATCCTACAACTTAATGACTTGTCATTTGTCCATTCGTTTGTCACATTCGTAACAAAGAAGACTGAGAAGTAAGAAGTTGATTAGAAAAGTCTACATCTGGGTGTGAGAAATTCTACCTCATTATGTGATTTTAGACTATTTAATGGTTATTCGTATATAATTATGCATGATGTTAGTGATTATTGCAACCCACATTTCTGCAATTAAACTAAAATAGAGCAAAAATGAAACTTCCCCAATCGTTAGAGCCTTAAATCTTTTATACCAGATAATTCGGTAAAAGTAATATTGAATCCCTTTATTATAACGTTACCTTAATGTAGGCCGAGTTAGCACCATTAGGAGCTACTCATATTATATTGTGCAAATTTGCACTTTTTGTAACTTTTTAAAATTGTGTCGAAGTGCACCTTACGTCAGAACACTTGGGCAAAGCGCAATACCGTCAACGAAACACTGACGCAAAAAGACTGACGAATTTTTTCCTATTGTTTTCGCGAACATCTTATCAATACTTTGCCATTTGCAATGATAATTACCTCTCTTCATTCCGGTAATCTCTTCGTCACAGTCCGCCTGCTGTCAAAACTGCACATCTGCACATTACTCACATAACACGATCGTAAATAACTAATTTCAAACAGAAATCGTACTACAATGGCCACTTAACATTGAAAAACCTGAGTTTTATTGTGTTTCATGATTTAGCGTTTGGTAAAATGTCATTACCAAACAATATTAAGATTATTAAGTATGTATTTCGTACCTCGGAGTTAATAATATTTTATATAAATATTTAACCAGCAACTGATAGTGCTTGTGCACCGAACACAAAGACGTTAAAAAACTTAATTGAAGTCGGAAAGTGTGCTGCGTTCAAATTTAATTAGTAAAAGTATGAAATTTCTTTATAAAATATGAAGTGAGCTGCACTGAACAGGAGACCTGGGACTAGAAAAACATCAGTGTTACAAAAGCGCTTGACTATATTAAAAGAACAAAAAACCGTAAGCTTTAAACGCCAACTTCGATACCGGGCGCGTTGAAAAAGTTCCACCAACAACCATAAAAGCTCAGCTATTATAATGACGTGACGCAAAGAGGCCTTTAAGCTATGAAAATGTTGGAACAGTTTTGTTATGCTTCGCTCCTAATCATGTACTTACTTACCTACTTAAAATATGGAACGGTTGGCTGTCCCCTTTTAAACACGTACAAAGCAAATATAGTCTATAAAAGCATCGTTCCCGGGAAATGTACCTACCTCGTTTGTAATACAGCAACTTTTGATGTAAATTTTGCTTTACTTAGTCTGAAGTTTGAACCCAATGTACCTACTGTACGTTTATACTGTTTTTCTATGTACATTTAATAAAACAATAACATTAAAATAAAAGCGAGGTTTGGGCGTATTTGTTAATCGTAGCAAGAAACAAGAATTGCTTAAGTCGTATACAAAACATAATAAACAACCAAATTATATACTAACTATTCTGGAAATACTCTTCTCGTTTTTCGTGCCAGAAAACGTTCTTAGGGCGTTTGTCATTAATTATTATTTTACATCACCTTGGAAGGTTGCCATTATTTTATTGGCATTTCAACTTTTTATCTGTACAACGCCGTATATTTCATGAATAGCAGTCGTTCGTCTCTAACTGCCGTCTCAGAACAGTGGTATCGTTTGGTATGCTGTTTGCGGGTGCAATAAAAATGATAAACGCGTGAAGTTGCCCGCGTCTGACTCGCCGCCACCTTCACATTTCATTTGTTGATATAAAAATGACCATATTATGTATGAAGAACAATATATTACACGTAATGTAGCGGGGATGCTAGTTTTAGCTGATTCAATTTAATGTTCGGAAAGATAATAAAGAGGATGAATAATATGGAAAAGTTCTAGCAGTAGAAAGTGTGTATCTGCAGGTCACTTTATACCCATTTGAAGTGCTAATGTGAACTCCATGACGTAGGCAAAGGGATATTTATTTGTTTTACTTTAAATCTCTTTTTCTAATTTTTAATTACCTCTACACTTTTATGTTGCGGACTGTGATGAAATACCTACATATTTTTCTTTCTTTTTATAACGTGATTATATACATAATATATAATCCTCTTTTTATAAAAAGTCTGTAGGTACCTATTAGATATGTGAAAAAGTATTATATACGGAGGTTAATTCGTTTATCCAGTAATAAATCCACGGGTATAAAAAACAGTATAAACAAACGGAGCATCAGGTGACACGTGCCTGTATCTCTCAGCTTGTTTCCACGAAGCCTTTAATACCCTTAAATGTTTTAAATCCTTTGATTTTTAGGCAGCTTTGTAACAAACGTTACGAGATTAATCTAATGTTTGCAAAGGTAGCATGCTTGCTATGGGTTTTGGACAATTTTTCAATTAACAAAACACTTTTGCGATATTTGTGGTAAATTAGTATCTACGAGTATATAATTAAAAAAAACAATTGTTCTATGATAACCAATGAAATGAATTTATTCTTTCTCATGTCAAACTTGTCTGATAAATATAATTATGATAAACTGTAGTTAGGTATATCTATTTTGTTGTTTTATATATGTATTTGTAATTATCTACCTCATCTCAGCAGCACTACAGATTGACTGGCACAGAAAGCCTTCGCCTTAAGTTCGCCTTTTGCATCCTTTATTTAAATTTGTTTTTACAATAAAGGAAAATAAATAAATGACTATTAATATAGGTACCTAATAAGAAAAAATTAAAGCTGTTGAATAGGTACCCAGCATAAACAAGAAATTTTAATGTTCAAATGCGCACAAGTTATACGTAAACAATTCCGCAGGTATGCTAGCTGTTAGCAAATAAACAATATTAACAACTTTATTTTCTACAAAAATAATACCGAATGTCACTACGTTTGTTTTTTTAAACACTTAAACAGGATTTGATTAACAAAAATATCGTGACCGAAACTGCATGTCTTGTACCTACTTCTTTGCCTATTGACCAGCAATAAGATCGCGATGGGTTGATAATGAAATAATGATGTTGAAATAAATAAAGTTCAATACATGTACTTCCATACAAATTGTAAAATTAAAATATCATGGACGGTACAATGAAGTTCCGTTTAAGCTACTCGTATGTACTCGTATTTGTCTCAATTCGAAACGAAAACTCGACTAAGTCAGTAACCCAACATTATTGCTCTATTATGTTTCGCTGTGAACCTGTTTCTATAGTACCAGATGCACCTCATTGCACCTGTATATGCCACCGGTGTAGATCCATATAATTCATAAATTAATTTTTTCTGTTCTTTTAGGTTTTTAAAGGAAATCGTGGTAAATTATTAAAAGGAAAGAAATTTATGCATAGGTACCTATGCACCTCGATAGTGTATAGTAGGTATACCTATGGACAAAATTCCTTTCATAAAATGCTTATAAATAATACTAATTTTAATTGGCATTTTATGTGATGCATAATTAACTTCTTAGCCTTTGATCTGTCATCTACCTATACTTCAATGAAATTAATGTTACCTATAAATACAGTTTTATTGCCAAGGAATCTACGAGCTGATCTGAATTGAATAGCTTGAAAGCATTTGCTCGTACTGTACTTGTTCCAAGTTTTGCAAGCATAAACAACTTACAATATACCTAGTGGTACATAAAATATCAATGATTAGGTAGTTCTTTTAGATCTCGCTCAAGCGCAAGATTGATTGAGATAATGAGATATGATTGGTAATTGATTGCCGTATCGTGATAGACATAATGTGAAACTCATTTGATTTCCACGATCTTGGAATTTCATTTACAGTTATGATTAAAGTGTTATGTAATAAAGCTGTATGAAATGATTTCAGATGGGAGCACGCAGCGGCATAGGAGCAGGAGACGTGGTCAGTGGCAGTATCTCGTTTCTTAATTTCCCGGGGGAGCGCGCCTTCAGTCCGTGGACAGATCGAAATGTTCCTGGTACGTTCACGTCATAGCGCCGCTCCGTCGCCGGGTTCGCATTACTTTTGTAAATAACATTAATACGTATGCGTCTGTCAGGGCTGACGTAACCTAATACAAATTGTCCTGTTTACCCAAAGACAACGCAAGCTTCGCAAAAACATTAAGGCCGTCTTTTGATATATGGTTAGGTTTTATTATCTTCGAGTCTGTTATTTGTACGTGAATTTGCTCTCCCGGACGATGCTACGAGTAGGTACATCTCTCGAGGAACTTATTTGTGCGAAATAACATTCTAAGAAGCCGTTTACCTTAGTAAGAAATGTTCTATTTCCATTGCCAAGACTTCTGGATTTATTTTCCTGGATACGGACAAAAATAGCTTGATTATGTTCATGCTAACGTACTTCTATAAGTTGTTTTAATAGAAATGTAATAAAGCCAAGCTACTATTAATTTTCTTGAACGCTTTCTTAAATATGCATCCTAAGAAAATAGATATAAGATTATGTATTACAATAATATTATGTTGTTTCATTTAATTATTTTGATGTTATGTTAGGGAAACGAATTTGCGTTACACTAATCATGTCCTGCACATTTTATCGTAGCTATAACAAATAAATAATATTTTTATGTCTATTAAAATTCTAAAGAGATAAAACTTGTATTGGATCTAGGAGGTAGGTACTCTTTGAAACTACTCCTCCGATTTAATGAATCCTCCAATAGTTATTTATCGCACGCATGACTCACCAATTTTTAATTTCTCTCTAAGCCGTAAAGCTCATGCGGACAAAGTGGCGAGCATAGACTAGTGTAGGTATAACATAAAGGAAAAAATGTAATAACAGTGAAAAAGTATGCTGAGCTTAATATAAACCTATGCAATACATCCCTGTTTTAAATCCATCTCACAGCATTCATCTAATGAAATTTTTCCTCAAACTATGCGTTGGCCTGTATTTTGAATTCGACGGAATAAAAATGAAATCCAATTTCATGTAAGCTTCCAATCGCGATTTAGATGAGCGGGGCTGAAATTTAATAAACCAACGTTTCGATGAGAGATATTAAAAATTTCGTTTTCGCTTAAATGTCAGAACACGTGTCGTGCTTAGCTGAAATCCGTTATCGGGAACGGCTCTCAAAGGATTTAATTTCCTGTCGACGAAATGAAAATCGATTAGTTTGATTTCCGACGGACGCCGGCGCCGGAGGGTCGATAGTTTCCGATGTGGCTGGAGCCAAACTTAATAAGACATGCGAGTTAATCTAACTGGGGCGCTCACCTCTCCGTACGTGCGCCCGGATATCGAAGTAGTTCGACATTACCTTTATTCGGATTCTGCTAGAAATTCCCATTTTAAATTCTATTCCACGATTTTAGTTTGAATTTGATTTATATTTTAATGCAATTATTATAAAATAATGTGTTCAGTCTGACTCATAATCACCTTAGTTACACCTAGGCACTTAGTCAAGAAAGAGATTTCAATACTCAATCTATGATAAGAAAGTAGGTTAGTGTGAGATAGAAAATTTGAACCCAACAGTAAATGAAATAATATCGTATATTATGCTTGCAATTAAGTTTAAACAATTATCTGTTTTAATGAAAATAAGAAATCGATGCAGGCATCAAATATCAGTCATAATTTTGCTAATCTGTCTATACCAAGTCGATTTAGCATTGCGTGAGATAAATTACCTACTTACAGTTATAATTGCTATGAAGTAATCATGTTAACGATGGTGAATAAATAAATAACAAAGCAAATAGTAACGCGACGGCTTAACTTTGTAGATACGTTACAATCGAAAGGTACTTAATAATTTTACATTCATTTAAGGAACACTGATTTGTTACAATAAAATTCAGGTTCGGTAACGTATGTTTTCGTTAAGAAACCTGCACACTATACCTATATTATAAATCACTGACGCGGTCCGCTGAATGGGCAGGCGGTGCCAAACCAGGCTATAACTCCTGGCAAGAGAATTATTTCGTGAAGATGGTCCAGGACAATCACTGGTTTTTGTTGTAAACAACTTTGATTAGAAGATGTAAATTAAAGCATTAGTAATGTTTGCATAGGTTGTTTTGGATAAGCTATTAATGGTTCTTGTAAATATGGTTTTGTAAGTATACAGTCAACTGCTTTTATGAAGAAAATTTTATATCGTACCTATCATCCTTTCATCGTTTTAATTAATGAATGTTTCGTAAACTTATAAACATAGAATTTGATTTATTAAACTAAACTAGATTAATCGAGAAATGTCATGACGAAGATTACAGAAATATGCTGTTACCAAGAATTTGTAGGTGCAGTTCAATTAAGTACTTATAGATTAGGCTACTGAATTGGCTACTTCACAATATAAGGAGTGGCTGAAATAGAACCGTTGCGAAAAATATACTCGTAACGTAACTTACCGATTGTTTATGATCTTCTGTCTTCTTTTTGACCTCCTGAAACAAAGAATAGATATTTTATTATATAACATTTAGACAATATTAGGTCTGACTAAGTGAATTTTAATCTATACCAAAAGTGTTTTTATCTATAAATTATATTTTGATTATTTGTTTCTTTCTCTCCGTCGAAAGGCAGCCTGGAACAGATCCGTATTAGGAATAAGGTCGCATTTTGCTTACACTGTATTTGTACGTAATTTTCTGTCATTGTTTTTTATTACTTGGTATGCAATAAAGTGTATTTGTATATCATTATTTTTATTTAATTCGTACTCGTATTATGTCAACGTAATGTATTCTCCACCAATCCGCATCTCCACCAATCCGCATTGGAGCAGCGTGGTGGAGTA
>DWAV01002236.1:0-11530 GCA_018231305.1 Noctuana lactifera | reverse complement strand
GTCAAGACCTTAGCGATGTATAGATATATTATTACCAGTGCACTTAAGATGTCATTACCACCTATTTACATATAGCGCGGTCATGCAATAATTATAAGTATAATTTAAAGTACACTTAATGAATAAATTAAGGAACAGTTAATTTAATTTTTTCTTATAAAAAGTTTCGTATCCAATGATTTTTCGATCGGCAAAAGATAAGTGAACACTGTAATAAAATAGGTAAGCACTTCAATCAAACATTTTATTTTTAATCAAGTACAATAAGGTCATATTATAAATATTTATTCCTTATATTGCTACGCAGCAATGATGTCGATTCCTCTATCTCATTAAAGTATCGCATACTCCATTACATTGTGGCTGCGTGCTCTGTGCTGTTAACCATCGCGTCGAAGTAGGTACACTAGATACAATAATATGTCCTAGAAGACACTAAATGTACCTACCTATTTATGATCTGGCTGGCAACATCAGCGCTCAAATTGTCATTGATATTTCCTCGTATCGCGCTTAACTTCATTAAGCAGCTATATTATTTGACCTACAAACATCTAGGTTAAACTATATAGGAATTGCGAGATATTCGACACGTTGTTTAGGAGGAATGAAGATATTAGCAACTACTACCTACTAGAAAATACCCGCAAATACGTCCGCGTGCAAATTCTATACATAAACAGTTTTAAACAGCGAACATTATTTTGTATTATAGAAATATTAGTAGGTACTTCTAATGTAACATCAATATGTTATATCAATGATGACCAAACGAAACAAACTGATCAATTAATATTATCGTTAGCTAGATGCAATGTATCAGCTTGAGTGGCCGTAGCATCGAAGTCTATGTGTATCTCTAAGACTTCAGAAATGCAAGCAAATTAAGTGGAAGGATTTTATATTTAAGTCTTATTACAATGAGAAAATACAAAGAATAGGTCCTATTTATACATTTTTATTACACAATGTTGTAGCCTATTTCAGCCGCCTCTGCTCTCCTTCAGATCCTCCTCACAATCGCACCTCCCATAAAAACTGAAAAAGTCCGAAGGTGTCAATTAAAAGGTCTCAAAATAAATTAAAGTTCAAAAATTCCGTTACATACAAACAAAGTGTAGTAGGTACATAAAAATGTGTATAATATTAATTGGAGTTTTCATTGGATAGGTAGGTAAACACTTAATTTTGGGGGAAATTAGTTCCCAAATAGATTAAGCTTCAAAGGCAAAATGTGCGAAAACGGCCGCACGTTGAAACGTAAATTGATATCGAAAATCTCAATATTGCCTACCTAACTAACTGAAATTTAACCTCCATCGTGAATCACGTGTAGGTAAGTTAATTGAATCTGGATGGGTCATAGCGTACGTGTATATTCCGTGCGGGTCATGCATGCAGGTCAACTACAGACACCTGGTTCGGACGTCATTTAGATCTTTGTCATGCTAAAATGACCCAATTTTAGGGTAACCTATATCCTATTTCACAGTTTTATTCAACTAGAGCGGATTTCAGTCTCCTCACTTGAGCATGGATGAAACTTCGTGGCTTTGCTAATTAAACACTCAGATATGGAAAGCTACTGAAATCGAATTCTGATTTAAGATTAATGCTAGCAAATGGCTCAGACTGTTAAAAAAGGAATCAATCGTTGTACTTATTTCGTACCGTACTTAAGAGCCTATAATTTGGCCAGAGATTTCTATACACAAGTAGGTATTACAGCTTATAACATGTGATGCTGAAAACTCGGATTCCTTTTCAAAATATGGAATATTTCAGGATTTTTACTCTGAAATGCTTCCGATTTAAAATACGTAAATACCATTATTAGGTAGCTACATAAATTGTATCTTGACTTAAATTGTATGAAAGTGGTTTGTAATATAAATTACTAGCGACCCGCCCCGGCTTCGCACGGGTGCAATGCTGATACTAAATAGGTACACTACAGAAAAACTATGAACGTTTATACATATATACCTTCCTCTTCAATCATTCTTATCTATTAAAAAAACTGATATAGGGACAGAGAAAGCGACTTTGTTTTATACTATGTAGTGATATATACCTACATTAGTAGGTATTATTAAAAAATTAAAACAACTACTTAAATGTCAATAATTAGGTTCGTTAGATTTTATACATAACTAGCTCATGCCCGCGAATTCGTCCGCGTAAATATCAGAATCGGGTTTAGCTATAGATAGAGGGAATTTGAAAATTAATGTAAATATAAAAAATAATTACCCATATTCATTTTAATTCAAAAATTGGATAAAATGGAAAAATAGGAATGTCTGCCTATTTTCTTGTATATTTTTAGGAACAAGATAAACATTCAATATTACCTACTGTCACATGGATATAAGCACCTACACCATGTTTAGTTTTATTTTCCTAAGCTTCATTAGCACAAAATAATTCGTTAGATGTGAAACATACAAAGGTATAACAAAATAAAGGAATCATGTAATAAAATAAACACAACACATTTCAGCGCTCTCCACACATTTATTAATAATAAACGTTATAGGTACAAGGCCTTAATAACGGTCCTATATTTGATTTACAATCCGATATTTTGATTACATACAAGGTATGTTGGCTAGCAATCAGCGAGCAAGGCCTAAGCTGGCAAGGCCCATGGCATAAGGCTTATGCGATTTAAGTATCATATTTAAAAAAACGCTAAACTATTAAGAATACTCTAATTAAGTCTGAAACCAATAATTAAAAAAAAATTTGAAAAATTGCATCAAAGGAGAATTATCCAATAAATACACATTGTTCCTTATTATAATCATTATACATATTTATGTATTATAACAATAATACGAATACAATTACATTCAAACATTACAGCTTATGCTACTCGGAACACGAAATGTGGATGTTGGTGCAAGTCGCTGGGAAAAGCCGGTCGCGGTGTACGAAAGAGCCTGTACATTAATAGCCTTATCACACAAGTGAATTGCAAACGTATCAAACCGGAACGGATGCCGCTGCCGCGTCTTAGCTACTGTCTCGCGGGTACACAACCAGCTGGCCGCGATTACCACCATTTGCATAGTGCGTCGTGAGCTCGCCCAACATACTCGTAGGCATAGGAAACGTTGCGTAATCGCTGCGCGACCGCGATGTATTCGTTGCGCATCCGCGTCTGTTGCACTTTGAAAACGGTTGCATTCCGCTAGTGTGTAAAGGCCCTAAGCAAGTTACAAGTTAGTTTTTGCCCAACAACTGCACAACACCCCTTATTGTCCTAGAATCTGAAATAGTGTTCAATTGTGTAATAGCCGTATACGAAGCAATGCACTGCACTGCAAATTCTGCTATTTTTTATACAAATAAGATTAATAATTCCGTTCTCCATTCATCAGTTTTCATTCTTGCCTCATGAGGTTTTAACATTGTCAAAAAATTAAATATGTTTGTTTAGTTAATCTTTTTACTGTTCCTACTATATACTATAATAACGTACTGTTAATAAAAATGTATTTGATAATATACCCACTACAATGAAAATCTCTGGTGCAAATGGTAGTGACCATAAAGTTCAAAAACCATGACATACATACTCCTTATAATTTAATACAATAAAAAGAATTATTTGTTTCTCTAATTAATAATATTCGGGACGAATAAGTTGATAATAATTTTATATACCTTCATTAATAACCACAATAAACTCTAAAATGACATTGTATCAAATATGTAAATATTATCGTAATTTCATTTCTATGTTAGGTACCTATAGCTTTTCTTATTACCACCCACATTCCCCGATTTATTCACAACGAGGAGAGATTTGGCGGCTATCTTTTATATATAATTTTATATATAAACACAGTATGAATCATTATAATGCATTAATAATAATACACAATCAATACTGGAAGACGTGTTCGAGGCGATGGGAGTTGGAAGGCCTTTGCGTTAACATCAGTAGCGAACACCTCACATATTACTTTCGATTTGCCGAAATTGATCCTGGCGGAATTGCTGGAGCCCAGCAGTACGCCGCCACCTTTACGGTACCTCACAAGGTCTTAAGAACATTAACAAGACGAAAGTCATGTCTAATGTTGATGGCACTACTCTCGAAGTTGCTGGACGAGCTCCATTTTGCTATTAAACCAGTTTTCAAATTTCCTTTTTTTTTTCGTAATTCTTTATTTTATCTGACGTAAAGTGGTTAACACTTTTGCAATTAACTGTACAGGGGGTCTGTTTCAGGGGTTTTGAAGTCATAACATTGAGAACACAAGTATTTGTGTGCAGAACTATAAATACCCGAGTCACAAAAGGAATCAGTATGCAACAGGTTATGCAATCAAACTTTATTTACTTATTATAATATAAAATATTACAATATTACAATATTCTTATGCTTATACAAAAATACAGATACAGATATACTTAACTCATATTATTAATATGTCATATTTTGAGCGCCCAGGTATAATTTAGTTCAAGATGTTGAAAAGCCAGGAATGTATGTCGTAGTATGGTCCATCAGGCTAGTTCCCTCAATACTCTAATACAAGGCCTTCTTTGGCGTCATATTCGAGGTCCTAGTTATGGTCAGATAACAATAAGACACAAATAACTTATACTTTAAATGATTATATGTTTTTATTGCTTATAATTTAACCACATTAAAGTTTTTCACTTTTAATGTTAACATACATCTAGCGGACCACCTTTACCAACTTGAATTTCAATCCATTAAGAACAGGCGAAACACCAATCCGCTTAAAGATTGCGTCAATCAAAAAATATATCAAAAATTAACTATACAACATTAAATTTTAATCAAATTTTTATCAAAAGATGCCTAAAACCACAGGGCTCATTGAGTTCTGTAACATTTAGTTAGCTAAGAGACAATACACATTACTTATACAGATAACAAAACGTTAATGGTGAACAAAATAAAAACGAATAAATGGAAGAGAAATTGTATAATACTATAATCTTAAATGTATTAGCACTTTAGGAAATAAACACTCCATAGAATGTTATAAACACAGTTATTTATATAAAATCATATTATTATGTAAATTCTAAAAAATCCTTAGCCTAATCTGCAGCTAACAGATCGACGTCATCTGTTAGTTCCTGAAACAAATAAACACTTGATATATTATAGACTCTAGACATAAACAATTATAGTTATTGTTAACTATTATTATAGGTATTGTTAACTTTTCATCTTACTATGGAGCAAGATGAAAAAAAAACTTTGTTCTGAGAGCTTTTTCTCTCAAAACCGTTGAATCATTTACAGTCTTGTATGACTTTCATACAGTGTATCTTGTGGTAGTTTGTCGATCCCTTGATGATTTACATTCAAAGATGGCGCTGCAGTCGTGTTGCAAGTATTTTTCATTATATTTAGACATTATCTGATTCGGTCGGCTACGTAACATTTTTTTTAATAACGCTCCACACTCACATCCCCACGCTAGGATCCCTATGTCGTGGGTGTTATAGACACACACACAGAACAAATCCAAATTAATCAATAAAATTTTTATCCTGCCGGGGACCGAACCCGGGACCTTTCGAATGGTGGATTGGCGTGACAGCCCCTACACCAAGGTGTCGCGGCGTTTGGCTGTGCATGGACAGAAACGGCACATTGTTCAGTCGATGTGAAATAGCCTAGACTCACCAAGCAATCAGCATTACTGCTGAGCTCTAGGTCCTCTATCTCTTTCTCCAGTTCCGCCATGATGTCCAGCGAGTCCTTGCGTTTGTTTTTCGTATCCTGCGATGCGTTCTCGGCGACCTCCTCTCGGACCGTCTCGGTTGGTTCACTGCTGCAATAAATCATTAAAACACTTCACAATCATAGCTTACGGGAGGTGTTAAAAAAGACGAACATCTTAAAAATATATGTTGAAAACAATGAGTGTTCAGCTATTATCATGCAACTTTGTCACGCACACAACTACCATGACTTACATTGCCAACATCGTACTGCGGAAAATCGACATTTGACTGATAAAACGAGCAATGAATACAATTCACTTCTAGTTCTCACAGTTGTCGCTAGGGGCGCTACTAGTCGGAAGTATGGAGAAGCTCAAAATCAAAATAATCGCTTTTTTAGTGAACTAGATGAGATGTAGCTAGTTAGGGCCGTGTTACCTGACAGTGCTTCCGTCAGCGCTCCAGAGGCCGGCGGCGAGCGCGTCGTCTCTCTCCTGGCGCAGGTCGCGCTCGATGTTGCACGTCTTCGAGTTCTCCGGCAGGCCCGCCAGCTCGCTGCTCTGCGCGAACCCGAACTGGGATTGGAATCTTTCTAACTCCGACGACTCCTGTGCACGACAGTAGAAGCGGACCATACGTTAAACGATATGCCACAATCAAATCTAATGGGCGTGAGAGCCATCAGTGTACAAATTGACGAAAAATTTTAGACGAATTTATTTACAGTAAAGCAATACAATATGTTCCGAAAGAAAAACATAGTTTCGTGGCCGTGAAACACTGTAACTATGGAGCATTCATCTTAACCGTCAGGAATAGTAACGCTTATCTACAATCTCAGGTATAACTGCAGTACTATCTAAGGTTGAATATAGAATTTATTTCGAATCAAATGAAAATCATATCCCTCATACACCAAAAACTATTAAATAAATTTATTAGACGTTTTATTGTAGATTTAGAATAGCATCAACATCTTTATTTCAATGCCTGTATCATCAATATGATTATTACTTATCATTAATGTAATATACTGTTAAATAAGTACAGAAGAAGTGCGCTGCGCCCCGCAGCTAGTGTGGATCACATTGTTAAGCAAAGTCGGCAGTGGCAAATTTCATGCGCGCTTCCGTACTTCGGAGGGCACGTTAAACCGTCGGTCCCGGCTGTTATCGACAAATAACAGTCGTTATACCTGGTCGAAGGCCCTTTGGACGGTTTGACAACATCCTACACAGGTTGGCCACTAACCCGTACCTCCACCAATCCGCATTGGAGCAGCGTGGTAGAGTATGCTCCAGGCAGGACATAATAAGGGTTGAAGGTACTGTTAAATAAGTAAACAATTCCTTCACCATTCTGTATATTTTTGTACAATCAGCTTTATTACTAATATAATTATATTTTCTTGACGTCTGTCTTCCGAGTCAATATATTATTATTCGCGTACAAATACTTTGATTAAAAACTCCTAAGTGAAGTAGTAGTACTAACCAGGAACTCCGGAAAGAGATTTTCGTATTGATTCGGGTCGGCGAGAGACTGTCCCGACTTCTTGTTGTTGGCGATCACCATGTCGCGCCACTTCTGCACCAGCTCTCCAACGCGAGATGGCGCGTATGACCTGAGAGGAGTACAAAATATGAATCGCATATAATCAAAGTCAACAGTTTTTATACAATAAATAAAATAAAATAAATACAGTTCATCAGCTATTAGCCGCCCTTTTAACTATCGTTAACCGAGAAAAAAAACCTTAGGAAAAAAACTCTCGGCACTCCGTTTCAAATCAATATAATTAATCAATTTGGTGCTGGTGTGGTGATTCTGAATTTATGCGCGTACAAATATTTTGTATAGATTAGAATAATATAAGAAGTAGATTGTACATTGAAGATATAATTATTTACCTGGCAAAGAAAGAGGCCTCGGCGAACTTGTTGCGATTTATGAGCAACTGCAGGCACGCGTCCAGCTCGTTGAGGGTGAAGTACGCAACGAACGCGATGTTGTCGTCTCCTTCGGCCTCCGCCATACGCGCCACTTCTTCCAGCAATGGCTTGTCGCCTGTAAGAGATAATGCTTACATTCGTTTATGTTTTTTTACTATGTACAAATGGAAACATTTGTATAAATACCCCAGGGCAGTGAACGGCTAGGACTTGCTCATAATGGTTAATATTGTAATTTTTCACTATTTGTTGTATGAATAAAATAAATCTTACCAATACACGCGCACCATTTATAAACACGGCAAAAAAAAAAAGTATGTCTGATGTAGGTACCCCACTTAAGTAAATAATTGTTTTATTATGTTCTTTCATGTTATAGCAGCATCAGAGATACATAATCTTTGAAAATTTCAACTGTCTAAGTTAGTCACGTTTCATGAGATACAGCCTGGTGACAGAAGGACAGACAGACAGGCAGAGGACACCGGAATTTTATAATAGGGTCCCGTGTTACCCTTTGGCGCTAAAAACAATAAGAAGGAAAGCAAAACAACAATCTGACCGGTGCTGGCGGCGAAGAGCAGCAGGGCGCTGTAGTCCTTGGCGTTCTGATAGCATATCTTGGTGAGCTCGGTGTCGGCGGCGGTGGACGCGGCGGCGCCGAGGCGGGTCCAGCGCGCGGTGGACGAGCGCGAGGGCGTGTCCCCCTCCGCCGCCGACGCCTCCTCCGCCAGCTGCTTGGCGCGCCGCAGCTCGCCCAGCGACAGCGCCAGCTCGAACTGGTGCTCCGGCTCCGTTGACACCGCCAGCGCTTGTTGTTTGAATCCCTGTCGTCAGAACGCCGCTGTGTTAGCCGCTACACTCGCGGTTGTTACACCAATTTGGCATTGTGTTTACTGAATGTAATGCACGTGATGCCGAAATATCGAGAACTTTGAGAACATATAAGATCTGTCTACATCCCGTAAGTATAAACCATCTACAAATTAACACATTATTCAAAAACGAACACGTTCTACCTTTGCTTTTCAGAAAATATTGCCTAATTTTGATACGGTTCGTACCTATATTTTTTTTTAATAGACAGCCTAGCTAAGAAGCAAGCGGGCCACCTGATGATAAGTGATCCCGGCCACCTGTGAACATGGGCAACACCAGGTGAGTCGCCACTGCGTTGCCGGCTTTGACGGAGTGCTCTTTTAGCGTCTTGTCTTAGATCGCCGGGGATGCCTTTGCAGGAAGATAATTCCATAACTTAGACGTCCGAAATAGTAATGAACTATCTAAATCAGCATCTATACTGATTTAATTTAAACACGATAGGTAAAAACATGGTGAGCTGTATGGGTACAGCGAGCGCACC
Source organism: Noctuana lactifera (assembly GCA_018231305.1). Taxonomy (NCBI): domain Eukaryota; kingdom Metazoa; phylum Arthropoda; class Insecta; order Lepidoptera; family Hesperiidae; genus Noctuana; species Noctuana lactifera. The sequence goes on along the minus strand of DWAV01002236.1, from coordinate 2,491 downwards.
TGTTTCTCGAGGAAGTGCGCGACGCGAGTGCGGTGGTCGTGCGGCACGGTGGGAAGCACGCGGTCGGCGGTCTCGAAGTCACCGCGCATCACCGCCGTCTGGTACTCCAGCACCGGCAGCAGCAGCGAGTACGACACTATGTTCAACTCCTTGTCGTTCAGATACAGCCTGCGTACACCATCATTATCATTACTTACACATTTTAATCAGATTATTGCCGTGATAAGAATTAGGCCTCATATTCGATAGGAATAGTTCAAATCTTGCATGCCTGATGATTCTTCTCCGTGGAGTTCTCAAAGGGCATGACAAGTTTAGCAACACACACTTTGCCAGCACGATCAACTATGGCTGTGGAGAAGATGGAATACGGTATGGATAAAATTCGTGCCTAGCAGTTGAACTGGGTTGGGTAGAAAACTAAGACGGACCTCGAAGATTTATTCATGAGCTTTTGTGTGTGTCTCAGTTATTAGAAATAAAGTATTTCCTTATTTCTTACTGTTGCGAAAGTTAGGTGTCCTATCTTTATTGACTTTCTCGATTAACCGGTTTCACGAAGTTCGTATTATGAGTAAAAGAGGTTAAAAATTGTAAATCAATTACCTGTTCTCTTTTGGCACATAACCGAGAATGTACATGGTGTGGTCGAGGTGAGAGATGGTCACAATCTCGCCACCCACGAAGTAGTTGAGCCGATTCACAGAGTTCGTGTAGATGAAGCAGTCGCCGACCCACAGCCCGGTCTTTACCACCTCGTTCACCTCGCCCACCAGCTGCAATCACATACAAAACATACATCATTTATTGAAATGCAGGCCGCACGTCCGTACGTCCGTAAGACACTATATATCAAATGCTCGAACCGATCTACAAGAAACGCAACATTTATCTGGTTGGTTATCTTCTAAGTCCCCGACACTTCTATTGTTATTATTTTAATGAGTTTCGTTCAATTTTTTGAGCACGTGTTACGGATTGTATGAAAATGTTCATTCATTCGCTAACATAAATACTTACAGTGGAGTCGCTTAAGGTTGGTACTAAGATATAAATATGACTATTGAATTTGACTAAAATGAGTCAAAGTCTCCATTAACAATATCATGTTGTCTACATGAGTGTAAATCAGCGGTCGGCAACCTTTTGCCAGGCAAGGGCCTCATACTGATAAAATAAATTAATGACAGGCAGCACTAATTCATTAAATTTAATAAAATAATTAAACTATCATATTATAAAAAAAATCTGATTATTGGGACTTTCAATTTCAAAACTCCGTGGGCCGCAAGATAATATAAGGAAGAGGGCCGCATAGGACCCGCGGGCCGCATGTTGCCGACCCCTGGTGTAAATGGTCGATATCTAAAGGAATACTTTCAGTACATAATATGAGATCTACATTAATGCATCTTTGACGAAAAAGGATAAAAGCCAAGAGTTTCTATTCTTCGAAATAACATTGGTACATAATATTATAATTATGTTCGTCTTTCAAGCATATAGTGGGGCCTGCATAATATATTTCATGCAGTCAATTTTATGTACTTGTATAAAATATCACTTCTCAATACCGATTTTAAAATTCAATAAATGTACATAAATTTCTCACTGGCCAGTTGTTTTTCACGCTGAAAATACTAATACATAATAACGATTTAGTCTTGAAATCAGAAATCTTGACGTCACAAATTATAATTGTTGTAGGTACAATGTAATTGCATATGCCGATGGAGTACATATGCATTGGAGTGCAATTGGGCACTCGTTGTATCGATATCAAATGTTTCAATGCAATCACATTCAATTTAATCTGTGAATCGAGTCCTTACGCTCTGATTGGACTCAATTGAGAAGCTCTTACACAGTTCATAACCGTAACAGGGTGGTTAAGGGTCATTTATCTTCAATAAATATGCCAATATACTTAAGAGAAATGCTAAACTCTATTTCCGTACATTTGCTTGCCTACTTAACGTGCGTGATTAAATACTATATCTTTGAAAAGTGATATATCATATAATGTTTATTCGAGTAATTTTGGGCAAGCTACGAGTGTGTCGCAGAGACAAAGATATTCGATAGACCAGTGCTTATACATTCCATCAACAAATACATTTCACAGGTGCCCTGTCTACCTACTCCTACCTCCTGCTGTTTATTTTATGACATGAAGTAGCAGACGAGCACGCAGGCCACCCGGTGTCAAGTGGTCGCTCCCGCCCATGGACATCGACGTCCAACCTCAAGCAGGCTCGTGTCGCATGTAGTTGCGACGCTACCCCGGAGGCTGATGGCCGCCTCACGTAAGTGTGGCCGGGTACTGCCTCCATCAAACATGTTTAACAATGCCTCCCGATCGGAAAACGGTGTCACGTCAAGCATAAGGAAAGTAGTTTATGAGTTTTTGTAAAACACCCCTTTGCAAAAAAAACGGGCACCTTACCGGCATTGGCTTTTTTATGGATAATAATATAAATATTTTAAGTAT
>DWAV01002235.1:0-11530 GCA_018231305.1 Noctuana lactifera | reverse complement strand
TACCGGCCGCGCCCGACGTTGCTTAACAATGTGATCGCTAGCGATCCACACTACCAGCGGGGCTATGCGCGCTTCATCCATGTATCCATATAATGTATATATTGTAATATTACTATATCTGCCTATTTATGTTTTTATATTTATTCTATAAGTCTTGCTTATACGAGCCTATGCATTACGTTTATGTTTGTTTATGCTTAAAATAATTAAATTATATGTAGATCTTAAGTACCAAAAAGGCCCATACATTCACTTAGGTAATATTTAAATTAATATCACACATAAACAAATAATTTAACTAAATCAGTCACTCTGCACAACCATGATGTCGCAATCAATTGTCGGTCGCGCTTCAAAACAGAAGCACGCAATTAATCTTGGTACTAGCCACCAATTCGAACCATATTATTCCATCAGACTCCCAATCATCAGTTATGATTCCTAACCTACATAATTGGGAATAGGACTTAAAACTAAAAAACTTAAAGAAACTTAACTTAACTTTGCTTAACTTAAAGAATTATCACGAGGGTATAACAGACTATACGCATTTCCAGTCATACTCACATGCCATTCGAGGGGTCCTCTTTAATTTAGATTTCTATTCTCGGTATGGGTGTTTGTGTAATTGTCTTTGTATGTGTCCATGGCACCCACGACACAGGGAAACCTAGTGTGGGGCTGTGAGTGTAGATTATACTTACTAAATATAATCCATCAGGTGTTTTCGACCCTTACAAGTTTACGAACCAGGACATGTGTCGTGTGATGGCAATATGCTACGAGACTCTCATGGAGGATGAGGAGAACCAGGTGCGGGGGCTAGTGCATTACGCAGATGGCTCTGGTGTCAGCTTCCCCCATCTCACACTCTTCACACCGAAGGAAGCCGTCAGAATCGTTAAGAATGGCGAGGTATGTCCTTAGACACCTTCGGTACTTTAGATTACCTATTCAAATTAAATAATCGTTTGACATCGAACCAACTTATTAGATAGGTATTCTGTGGGTGGTTTAAAAGTCTCACTATAAAAATATTTCTTAAGGATATTAGGACCTAACTATATTTTTTTAGATATTATGATATACTTAATAATAATAATATATTATGATTCTTCACAATGTCATAAAAAGTTTTGATTTGGTAGGTGTCTGCTTCCGCGATGAAATCGGCCTAGAGGCATCTAAATTATACTCGTATAACAATATAAAAATAGATACCTATTTCACATGATTGTATTTCACGTAATGTAAGTTACGCAAGAATCACAAAAAAATTGTTCCCATGCGCCTTGTGAAATATAAATAAGTTGAAATAACAGCATCGAAAATGCGGTGCCTATTAATTTATGCCACTTATATAGGTACAAAGGTTTAATTCACCAATAAGTACTTATTAGATTTCATTTTACTATAATAATATTATATAGGTACATAATAATATATTTAAATATTAGATAGTAACTTCAAGAGTCTTCAATTAAAAAAATCGCGAAGTTGCGCGTAATTTTCATAGAGGTAGATTGAAGGTTACCAAGTTGAAATTTTAACATACTCATATAGGTAATTCTAATTTTCTTTACTAAGTGCCTCAACTAGCGATTTTCAAATTATTGAACAAATATGTATGTAATTGGCGCTTACTAGGTAGATACATAACCTATGCGCCATTGTATGTATATCACCCACCTCACACGCAATTTCGGCCATGTTTGTTTTATTTAGATCGTTCTGTGAAATTGATTTTTTGCTAGCTTTGTTTTCCTTTCTAAGTAGAAAGAAACCGTTGTCGGGCGGGAAACGCGAGTGGCGATGTCGCTGCTCTGTTATTGTCCACAAAACGTTTCTTTGTTTCAAGTGTTATCCAATAAAGTCTAGGCCACTTAAGTTTATTTACTCGCTACCGACAAAGTTGGTGTAACTTTGTATCGAAGTGCATAAAGTCTACGAAACTTTAAACTTAGATAGGTACATTACTTATCCTTAAATAGACACTAATGAATCTATTCATAAAATCTTTATGCGCCAATGATTTAATTTGCTTTACCTGTCTTTAGACTTTAGTTTGGTTAAGTAGCCGATTGTAGGTTGGTATTACAAATAGTAGATTAACCTAAGTTGAAAACATAAAACGATCCTTGTGATTTTCAGCGTACTATTCCCTTGAGACATAAAGAAATATATGGAGTGAATGTCCATCCTACCATTAAGTTTGCTCTCGATTTTGGCATGGCCCTCATTTCGGAGAAGATCAGAAAGCGAGTCAAACTCTACACGGCTGTCGATGATGTTGAAATCGATAAGAAACTCCTACCGCAGGAATACGGCGGAGTTATGCCGATGAAGGAAATGATCGGTAAGTTAATTAACTATGAGTACCAATAACACAGGTATCATACCTACCTATTAAAAGTAGGTAGGTACCTATTTTATGAGTTTAAGGATAGGTAGGTCCATATTAAACATACGATTAAATTATTATGTAAAATATACGCTAACAATTACAGAATTATGGAAAGAAGAGCTTGAGAAGAGACGTGATATTCTGCTGCTGAACGATAAAATCTCAGTTCGATTAGAAATGTATAGCGAAGCGGCGCGAGAGGGCGCAATTTCTGCACTACGGACAGGCGCAAACACATGCGCAGGCGCAGACGCAGTGGGGGATGCAATGAGAGGACTCACTGGCAACTTTAGAAAACTCGAAGTCGATTAGTTTAGGTTAAATGAAATTTAGAGTACCTACAATTAGCTTTGACACGCTGAGAGATCTCTAAACTTTGTAATGCATTTCGGTGATTAGGTATGCTTTTAGAGCCTTAAGGCTACCGTGACTATTAGATTTCGACTATAGATGATAATACCTAACAATAAGATAACTTGATTGTTTTATCAGTTCTTTGTTTCTATCTTTATGTAATTGCTCAACTGAATGCTTCCAACAGAAAAGGTTTTTTGTTCATCAGAATTATTATAATTAGTAGATAACACTTTAATAGTGTTATAGACTGAAGCATGGGCCCTAGAAGGGGGTGGAATAATGCCCATGGACTGAAGTTGGTGAGTAGTTGCCAAGTGTAAAGGATTACTTACGTCATCTACGGTCCACTCCTCGCTGGACGTTTGTTTTGTTTGTTCTATAGCACAATATTATACGCATTATACGTAACGACTGACATTAAAGTGCCTACATCTTGTATTGTACGAACCATAGATACTTACTATCTACATCAATATTCTTTTTAGTTTTATAAAACGAACATCAAATCTCTGTGATCTATAATGTAAGTAACAATAAAAACAGAAAAATAACTTTTTATGCTTAGGCTAGTTAGATCTAAAAAAATATTAAGGCATTATAAATTTAGTTCTAAATGTTAAGTATTGGGGGCATTTTATTTCTATTGCTTTCTAAGTAGACTTTTTTTGTCTTAAACTGGTTTTATAATTATATAGAATCCTTACTTCGTTAACTGTTTTCACCATAGATTTAGTATAATGGTTTCTTTACTCCAACTTACGTAGGTAAAGTGTTTAAAACTGAGTTTATTTTATAAGGTCCTGTTAATATTAAAGGGTAATGAAATAAATAAGTCTTTATATTTTGTATTATTTTATTAAAACCCATTAGGTAAACTAACTGGTAGAAATCAATTCACAATACTGCTTTCACACGCCGTCACAATTCTCGATACTAATTGAACATCTTACTTTAAAACGAGATCCGCAGAAAGTGATGACATTTTTAATAAACTATAGAAAAATAACGTACCTCTTAAAGTTTTATAGCATTTAAAATTTCGTTGTAAGTTATTTGTATCAGGCACTGAAAGAAATATTTTAAAAAACATATAGCTATACGAAAAAATTATTTTTTTGGTTCATGAATGTCATCACTGTCCACTTCAGCTCGAATGGGTGCAGTTATCGAGAGCAAAACTACGCATATCATTCCGCAGTTGCAGTCAACATTCCTACAACTGCACCCTATGGCACGTAAAGTAGTACAAATTATTTACTAGACGCTCCATTTGCCACAAAATCTCTCCACCGACGAGCTACAGGCTTTTCTTTAACTACAAGCTCATACTGACTCAACATACGACCGCTATCCTCTGACTAACTGTCTAACGAATAGGAAATAACATTACGCAGCTGCACACTGCAACGAGACTGCAACGCTAGATCTCTAGCCAATGAGACACATCAGTACAATTCGCTATTAGTTAGACAATTATTAATACACAAGTCCCATCTCATTAAAAATTATATTCTACGTACATCACATTAATATAATATCATTGTTAACATATTTTTTTTTGTTTCTATATCATAATACCAGTGATAAGTTACAGTACGGAAATCGAAGAAGAGATACACGCGGCATTGTGTGGTATTTTTTCAAATGATACGTTTAAGTGAATGAACTTGACAGTGCAAAAATTTAATTTTCAGTAATGGGCGTGCACACGCCGATTGTGAGGGAAATCCGTTAAAAGGTCCTATTCTCTTGTTGTTCTATCAGTGTATAATAGGTATAATAAATGTACCTATTTAAAAAGTATACAGCACAACGCCATGCGAAAACTCCTCAATAATTCCTACACATTGAAGTTTTCAGTACTTATAGACATTTATAAACAACATCATATTTCACGTACAGCAAAATTATATCATTGAATACAACATTGAAGATAAGAACATTAACACTACGCGCCATATTGTTGTATATGTGTATGTAATTTTTAAACACTTAGCGATCTCTACACATTGGAACTTTAAATATTAATATTTTTAACTTCTTGCGATAAGAACATCGACACCGATACGACACTTCATATTGTTGTGTTTGACTTAATGACAACACATAGTGCTCTCTACAAATTTAATCTTCAATACTATTTATTAAGTGCACACAAATTTTCCGATTCAAATGTACGAGTGTCTATTGATACAACAATGCTTATTATAATATTTCTATTTTTTACGAATCTGTAACATCTTTAACACCGACTGACATTGACTTATGCAATACAATGCTTATAATTATACACCAATTTAAGTAACAGATCAACACGGTATATAATATGTCTATAGATTCTAAGTAATATCTGTATTTGTTAGATCGTCAACATCACACTACAACCGACTGAATCGCCGCAAAATTACTTAGCCATGTAAAATGAACCATTTTATTCTCCCAACGTGACGTTCTCATACATAGATTCAATAAATAAAGTTAAGTAGGTACACTTACTAAAAATTTGGCACGACCTTACACACTAAACTAAAATAACCCATAGTAATAATAATGCTTGTAACAATTGTTAAAAGCTATGCATATATTGTAACATCAGAGTACAACTTAATTAGAAATATAGATATTATATAGACAATAATAATATAGCATCAACCATTATTATGTAGACTTTTTAAAAACTAACATTACAATAGAGGTACTCTTGTGTACAGTGTAGCCCATATAAATTCAAATATCGCATAGTACTTACAACCTCTCATCAAACAGTAAATATGAAGCAGACACGGCAAAAAGCTTGGAAACAAACGCTCGTTAAAATTACCGGCAGTGAAAATGTTATGAACTAAATCTTTTGACATTAAATCCGTCTATTATTCAGTAATGGCTAACTAATTTGTAACACAAACGTATTTACATTCATTCAACACTTTGGCATTGTTCTTGGCACGAATATTAAACATTGGCAAATTTTGGCACCGACTCCTTTCTATCTTTGGTTTCATCAAAATTGTTCATCTTCGACACTTACTCCACTGGGCACATATAAACACATATTGTCTCATCTTTAGCTATGTTATAGATAAAATTGATCACTTACACGAAATGCATCAATGAATCGTTGCGAAAACAGGAAAATCATTCCGTAATAGTCCATTTCTTTCCCATCTTCTGCATGCTTATTAATTACACTTGAAAACAAGTCCATTTCTATTTACGACACTGAATTATCACTATAACTTAATTAACATCGTATAGCTACTGCAAAAGATAATGTCTGTATGTTACGTTGAAATTCTTCACCAGATAATTAGGTATATCGAAAAGAGAAATTTAAAACAATTTACAAGGGGCAGTGTAATACGAAAATCGTATTGAAATCAATAAACAAAATTTGCATCAACAATTTAAAATACCATCAATATTCACTCACATGCTATGTTTTTTTGTATAAGTATATTAGTAAAAAATGCGCGATATTTATGGATTTTTGGATAGGAAACAAATACCTACCATGCATCGTTATCAAATACATTATAAATGCGCTTATTGACACAATTTTAAGTATTGAGGGCTTAACATTAAAACTATTTTGTAAAAAATTACATAAAAATTTAAATTGAAACTAACTGTGGAATTTTAATCTCGAATAAAATATACTTTAAATTATTACGAACAAAATGAAGCATTGTGAATATGAGGGCAGTTCTCATTTCATACAAATGATGAACTCGTCAAATTAAAATATATAAATTAGTAAGAGTTGAAATATTTTATGGTATATAATAATATGTAAGTCTAATATTTTGAATTGTGATAGCTTAAGTCTATTGTACGAGGTCGATTATACAATAACAATAGCAAATCTGAAACTTTCATATTCGGTACTGAATGAAGTAGGTACATAAACAAATTTCAATTTGAAACCTTTTTGAATTCAATTTTAAACACAGCCCGCACAATATTTCCTGTAAGTTTAAACTAATATCTTATATTCAGTACATTTATTAAATATCTGTATCGTGCAAAAAAGTGGCAACACAAATGACAGATAATAAAGAAATAAAATAAAGTGATACACGATAAGAAAAATAAGTTTTGTGCTAAAATTGATTTGGAAGAAGACAAATAGAATCATTTGCGAACGGAATCATAATGACAATATTTACAGTTTTACAGCTCATTGATTAGCTCTACTGGTTGGATTTCTATTTGGAATTGCTTACGTTCACAATCTATGTATTACAGAAACACAAACGTTATGAGTAATTTCTAATTTAACGTCTTAAAAGTGACCATTAAGTCAAAGGGAATGTGAATTTATACAGGAATTTAGTTTAGAATATTCTTAATTCTATTTCTATGGGATAACGTATGATACCTTTATTGATTATAAGTATTATCATTTCATCTACGTAAAACCGCTTTTTTCTACAGAATCACAAACCAATTGTAGGTACATTATTTTGCATTGAAACAACTTTTATTGTATTACGACAATTGTTTTGTTTTTCTTCCATTATTACTATGTAACTACATTCCGTCGAGTACTGATGATAAGATTACTGTGATCATTCAATAGCAAATTGAGATGTCCGTCGATGATATTGCCACAACGAAATTTAGCTAAACCTATACATTATCGATTATAATCTTTTCTATTGTCATTATTATCTATGTAATTATATTTGGAATATGTATGTCACATCGCCCGCAACTTGTAGCGATTATGTTAACAATAACGGGTATTATTAAAGACTAACGGACGGGCACTACAGACGGATAACACTTTATATGCAGGGTGTAATCGCTGAGTGTGCACAGGCGATTATTCCGTACCTTTTCAGATATCAAAAAACTTTAGTCATTTTACTCATTGGGTAAAGTAATTTCGTTATCAGTTTAAAGTTTTTTGATATCTGTAACGGTTACGGAATAATCGCCTGTGCACACTTAACGATTACACCCGGTATATCATCGTCGCCTTAGTGCTTATTAACTCCCTACCATATTTGCCGAAAATGACTTTTCGATACAGAAAGATGCGCGCTTTAATTTCTCATCGATTAATAAAACATTAAAAACATATTTTACTTTAAAAAAGCCTAAAAACATGTTTCTAATTTTATCTGTACGGTGACATCGTAACAATTTTTTCAAAAGAAAAAACCTTCTGTAAAATTTGATTTCTGGTAGATTAAACAAATAAGCACGGAGGCGACGAATGTAAGTACATTTTATATTAATGTAATTACAAAATGACATGTAACTACGACTAAAATTAAACCTTTATGCCTATCTTATACATTAGCGTCTGGTATATAAGTGCAGGGAGAGCTTTCCTAGTGCCAGAGCTTTCCATCCGTTCGTCAGCAATAATACCTATCTAGTATTCTAGTGTACGTAAACTATATTCCTTAAAGAGTAATCTCGCAACTGTCGTGGTCTACCACTTTGTAGTTGCTGAGAAGAAATGGTGTAGGAACTAAGTCGACGCCGCGTCGCTTGTTCAGCTTACGGTTCAGTGTCGCGCAGTTGTCGTGGTGCGGGACGGACACTGGAAAATATAAGTAACAATGAATTTTCAACACTTTAATATGTGAATAATAGTAAGATTCGGTGTAGATATGCTTGGTTCTGTATGTACGGCAAGTCCAAAATCTAAATTGAATGTATGTAATGGATGTCGCCTGATTTTGTCGATTTCCACAAAGCCACAATTTGTCACCTATAGCAATGCATCGAGCAAATACGTTTTAGGATAATACTATTTGTACCTGGCTCAACAGGGTGCTCGGTGAAATGGATAGGACAAATACGCAACAATTTATTTGCATTATCACCTATATATGTGAGCCGCTACAAGGGTGTCACGTTAGTAACATTTAATTTCACTCGTTACCTACCTTTAATGGTGTAAACCTACCTAAATATTCAAAATAAATAAAAACAAAATGATAAATTGATTTTGTAATCGCATTAATAAGGACTTTAAAATTTATCACGCAATTAATTGCAATCAATTCAAGGAGTGAATGAATCATAACTGAATGATTTATATGAATCATAACTGAGTTGATACTTTTACAGGTGCGTTGAATTTAAACAAACTTTCAACCTATGCTAACGTATATTATTATGCCGAATACAAACATTGGTTTATTCAAAGGCACCCAGTGATTACGAATATCCGTACCTATTAAAATTCATTGCACCACTAGCCACTTGTTAGAACTACCACGAACACAATGACATCATGCTCTTCAAAGCCATCCTAACTGCCCACCAAACCAGAAGTCTACGGAAGCGACGAATTTTCGTATGTTTCGTATCGCACCTAGTTACTTCGACAAATAGAAACTTCTAAACTATAATAGTAACTCGTAGTGTAGTCGAATGAATGCATGCAAATTAAATTGTACGCATTTCATAATTACCTACCCATAATACTTACCTTCCCTTTGTAACGAAGTTGCAATGAGTAATAAAAAATTACAGTACATATACATTATATAGTAATAAAAAATAGATCATACACGTACATACATGCAATAGATAAATACTACTTACTCAATACAATTTGAGTCATGAATATAATAAAATAGGTCAGTAATATATTATATAAAATAAATACTTATAAATGTTAAGACATAGAACACTATTACATAAAAATACTATAGTATGATAACTAAGGTACATACACTACATAAATTATATTTATTAAAAAGTTGAAATTGAAGATTTTGGGATACATGCATAAGGCTACACGTACAAAATTATACCTAATGTAAAAGAAATTCAATGTATGCATCACTATTATTATATTACTACCGCGGCTCGCGTCGTTTTAACAACAATTCAACACCAAACCATCTGAAATGTTAAATATTCGAATGTGTTTTAGCAATGTCGAACAATCGCTGACCGTTAGCACGTTTCGTTGAGTAAAAACGACAATATTATGAAGTTACAATTTGAAAAAGGTTAAAATTAATTTACAGAAAAAGACACGGTTATATCATTAATGGCGCAAAAAATACAATTCCGGAAATGAAATAGTAGAATGTAACTTTCCAAGGCGCAAACCGTCCATACCGTATAACAAGCTATAAAGGGGTACAAAGCGAGAAAGATAGGCGTGGGCGTCAAGTCTGCTTCGCAATCGTCTTGTACTGGAACCGTTAATCGTCTTTCACTGGCATCTCGATTGTTATTTTTGACACTTTTGGTAATCTACTAATTTAAACAATGTCAATGATTTTCCAATGGTGTAACACTGACTTGCAAATGAAATCATGTGAATCGTGTAGGATTTCGGTAATCTTGGTCTTAAATGACAAATTAATGGCTAAAAAATAGTCTTTAAAACCGAAAAATTCAGTAAATAATCGTTTTAAATGAGTATATCATAAAGGTACTGAAATTTTTACACGATACCGATGGCAATATGAACGCAATTTCATTACAAGACCATTAAAACACACTATTATCATATTGGTAGTAAAAAAGCGGACTTGGGGCCCTGAAGTTTTGCAGGATAGAAAATCAACAGGGCCAACAGTTTGGACGGAATGTTTGTTGGACGAAAACTTGATTCTCGGTAAAACGCGTTCTTGGAAATCGAACGAAAAACTAAATGTCTCGGGGGGACATTCAATTTAACTAGATACGATTGACAACGATTAATAAAAAAATGCGCAGGGACAGTCAGCCTGTACATTCCATACACATACATTACTAAGGATGCCGTCGTGTTCACAAGTTGGACGTCGATATTCGTCGCGAACGGTTGCGTTTTTCATTTACTTTCAAAGAGTATATCAATTGGGGTATTTGACACTACTCAATCAATTCCAAAAGGTTATCTATTTACATACGAGTAAAAGCGAATAATAAAAAATGTCGAAAAATTTTAATTTGATTCTCATTGTTTAATAAATTCTATTTTTACTCCCTTTGAATCTATAAAACGATCTGTCAATTCACTCATGAAATCATGACGTCATAATGTGTATTGGTCATACAAAAATGTATGAAGGAGTCGCATTTTGGCAGCTCAATAAAAAAATATATCATTTTACTTGGTTGTCAAATACCCCCATTCACCTTTTAACTTTACAGATTATTTTTTTACTATCTTAAGTATTTAATGGGATTTGATACTGTAAAATTACGCGCGAAAACGCTAGCCGCCATTCTTGGTCTGACATAATAAACTAACAAAGTATTAGGTTTTAGTTTTACGTTACAATTAGGTACGTGTGAATCCATGACCGTCATTGTACAATATTCTTTACTGGAACCAAGAAACACAGTCACAAACAAAATAAAAGATTAACTTATCAACTATGGCGGCTACCGTTTTCGAGATGAACAATCTTTGACTTACACACACAGTATAGCTTAAAATGTCCACTCAAATTACAAAACACGGACACAACATAATTATACCGACAGCAGAATCGACGTCCAACGTACGTACACGCCGGCAACGTAGGGTACGGGTAGACAGACAAAGTTACGACATCGATACAACATTCAATATAGATTGGGTCGTTACCTATTCGAACCGCTCGATCGCGTCGTAATCTAATACTTCACCTTGCCGCAGCGATCTAGGCAGCGTGGTGGTGTCCGCGGGTCAGACCCAGTACTGGTTCCGCCTTAGCATCGGGTTCGCGGCGGCGCCGGTAGCGCGCAATGGGAACGCGTTCTCGCTTGCCTCGTAACTGCTCCAGTCTTCGGCCTTGAAACAAATGAATAGAATAAGTA